>PVJH01025070.1:0-32115 GCA_004026705.1 Nesogale talazaci
CCCTTGTCCCTAGGTTTAAACAAGCTCTTGTAAACACTAATTTTTATTATTGGTAAGTGTCATTGAATCAGTTCCAACCCATATTGATTGTATATACAACAGAACAAAGCACTCCCCAGTCCTGTGCCGTTCCTGCAATGATTATGTTGGAGCCCACAGCTGCAGCCATTGTATCAAACCATCTCTTTGAAGGTCTTCCTCTTTGTCTCCCACCCTTTACTTTACTATGCTATCCTTTTCCAAGGACGGATTTCTCCTCAGAACTTCAGGCAGTCCACCTACTTTCAATATTCTTTGCCAACAGCACAGTTCAAATACATCAATTCTTCTGCAGTGTTTCCTGGTTGCTGTGGAACTTTAACGTGCATATGAAGAAACTAAAATGACCTAGGTTAGGTTCCCCTGAGTCCTCAAAGTGGCATTCACTTAATGAGGACATTTCACTTACAAATTGACATTCACTTGAGACAGGTCTTACAGTTTGGAGCCTGTGATGGGTAGGTTTGTTATGCTAACATGGCCGCAGAAGATTGGTGGGTCTGTTGTGAAGGCACGGCCAATGATCACATGGGATAAATTGAAGGGCAGACATAGAAAGGGCTCAGCGAGTCCTGCCCTCTCTCTTGCTTCCGGATCTTCGGACCGGAGAGCTGCCTTGTTCATCCTGTGCCTGGACCTCCAAGCTACACTACCCGTGGGATACATAATCGTGGACTGTGTTGCTGTGAGTTGAGGTTTCTTCAAGCCTTACTTCGCCACGCTCCTGGGATATACGTCTCTTGAGCTGGGGACTGTTGGACTCTGTCATCTGGCTGACTGTTGGTGACCTGCTCTGCTCTTTGCTGACTGTGACCAGATAGCCTGGATTGCTCTACAGAGGACTACTCAGCGGCCTTCAAGACTTGAAGGACTGCCAGTCTTCTAGTTGCCTCACACAAGTGAGTTGCACAGAGCAATCTGTACTGCTTTATAGTTAACTGTTTCTTTCTTATCTTATATACCTTTCTCTATATATAAATATATAAAAAGAATTACTAGTGTACTGATTTTTATTTCTCTAAGAGAACCCTGCCTGACACAGAGCCCTGGTAGTATAGTGTGTTAAGCAGTGACTGCTAGCCTCAAGGTCTGAAGTTTGAAACCAACTTTCTGCTTTTGTAAAGATTTATAATCTTGAAAACACAAAGGGGTATTTTTATCCTATCTTATAGAGTCACTGTGAGTCAGAATTGACCTCACATTGGTGAAGGTTTTATTCATTTGTTTGTTTGAGTGCAGCAATATATCATTTCATTTCTTGACTGCTGCCTCTATGAGTACTGATTGTTGCACTAAGGGAAATAACGTCCTTGACAACATCAGTCTTTACTTCATCACAATACTTTCTCTTGGTTTAGTGAAGAAGATATTGCTTTATATTACCTTGAATTGCAACCCCCAATAAAGACTTAGATTTGCAGCAGCAAGTACTTCAATTAAGCCATTTAATAATTTTCAAGCTAAGCCATTATTCTTATTTGATGTGTTATTTCAAAGAGAAGGGGACCCTCATGATTGGCATGGTGGGTTACATGGAGAGCTGCTAACCACAAGGCCAGCAGTTCAAAACCACCTCCTGGGTTTGTGTGTGTGTGTGTGTGTGTGTGTGTGTGGAGGCCCACCACCTCCTGTTTTATAGGAGTAAGATAAGGTTTTCTACTCCTATAAAAAGTTTCTATCTCAGAAACTCACAGGGACAATTTTACTTTGTCCTAGTATTGGAATCAAGTCCTTGGCAGTGAGTTTGGATTCTGATTTGGGTTACATCAATATGCACATCGCTTCTGTTATGCATAACTTGTTAAAGTAAGAATGAGAAAAATTATTTAGGAATATTAAGGCAATGATAAAATACACAAATGCCTGAAAATTAATCTCTATATTAATCTCTGCAAATACCCAGCTTTAGCCGATAAAAGCAGTAGCTGATTTGCAATATTGAACTTTGACCTGAAGATGGCAGTAGATCTGCACTCACAGTATTTTTTACTTGCGTATTTCAGTCATCTTCAAGGCCTTACTAAAGCAGTCCATCTTCTATCCTCTGTTTTTGCTCTCTTCACCTAAATTAAGCTCATTAAGCAGGTTCACTGTATTTTATGAGTTTTTCTTTTTGTTCTTGACAATGAGAAGGGGATGAAATGCAATGAAGCCAATAGCAGGAAACTTACTAGTAAGATGGCAGTGTTTGATTTGGATACAGAACCAGCTACTTAAAATATCAAGTTGGTATTTCCTGAAGAGATAGCTATAATATTAAATGACAGAATTTTGTTTCAAAAATATGCCAAATGATAGAATCATGAATTGAAATTCAATTCGGACAAATCCAAGTTTTGCTCTTAGGCTTAAATAATTAACGTTTAGTGTACAGCTGGGGAAAAATGGAAGCACATGTGAGGCAAAATGATTGACAGGTTAAGTTTGATCAACAGTCAGTTTTAGATACTCCCCTTTGTTTTTGGCTGCTTTTTTTGGGGGGGGGCGGTGTTTGGGGGGTCTCCATTGCAGAAGGACTCACACATTATCAAAGGAGAGGCTCAGGTCCTTGGTGAATGGGACTCCTCCATGGGGCTCTTTCTGAGTTAAACCAGGCAATCTCTGTTAGATTTACACCGTCTGCCTCTGGCCACATTAACCACATAGTCAGCAACCTTACCTGCTGCATAGACTTGAAACAGCTTTAGCTACAGCACTGTCAGAAAAAAATGGGAAGTTTCCCAAACCCAAAGGCCATTTGAGGCTTCCCATCCAGTGCTCAGACCACCTTGGTGTGCATCTTGAGCTGTTGCAAGAACTACAGAAAGAGAAGGCACATGTTCCAGTAGAGGTAGGTAGCTACTTTCTCTCGAGATGCAAGATGCACACTAATGTTCTCAATCTGGTCACTGTTTCATACTATTGCAGGATATTCCGCAGTGTTCTTTCCTCAGATTCTAAAAGGGAGTCAGGGCCCAGTTCTCCTTCCTTCTACTCTCCCCCCGCCCCTCCCCCCGCCCCCCGACACACCCACCTCCCGCTGAACTTATTTTTGGAGGATTCTGCTGTTTCCTGTAAGGAGCTTTGGCGGAACCGGCTGCTATGTGCTGAGCTGGTAGAGGAAAGGACAGTGAGGTGTTTGCTCCCAGAAAGATGTACAGCCATGTAAGCTCTATGGAAAGGAGCGGGGGGAGGGGGGGCAGGGAGGATCACAAGGAGTCAGTGTGGGCTTTATGGGCCGTGAAGCTGGGTGGCACTGTTCTGCTCTGTCCTAAGGTCACTAGGAAGAGCCATGGAGTCTTTGATGGCGGGGTTTGGGCTGACTCCCACACAATCCCTCCCACCACTCCTCTGTCAGGGTGTGGTACTGTGGTGGCTTGCCTGTTGCTGTGATGCTAGAAGCTGCTGATGAAGAATTGAAAGAATTCTACCAACTTCTTTATCTGCTATGGATTAAATAAGCAATCCACATGCATTATTGACAATTAGAAAGTGAAAGTAGGAAGGAAGGAAGAAGGGGTAGTAGTGGGCAAATATGGCCATGCCTCTCGTGTTCCGACCTCAAAAGCTGGTATATACTGATATATATTGAGTGATGGTCAATTAATATGGCCCTTCTAGCCATAGTTCTTTATTTTTTATTTTTCCCAATAATTGTATTGGGGGCTCTTACAGCTTTTTTTAACATTCAATACATCATTTGTGTCAAGCATATTTGTACACATGTTGCCATATTCATTTCCAAATATTTTCTACTTAAGCCGCCTTTCCCCTCCTTTTTTAATATAGATTTATGATTCTGGATTTTATTCACTTGTGGCAGTAGTCCCTTTTGAAGGGCCTTCTCTTATATGCTGATGTGGTGGGATTGAAACCAGATGAAACCCTGGGATTCTTTGAGAGTGTCTTTCGGATCTTCTGTAAAGGGTGTGACCTGAGTCCCACATATCCTTAGTTTTCTCATGCAGGCATCATGGACTTTACATTAGTAGAAGGTGTGACGTGGGGCATAGCATGTGTACATATAGCCTCATCTAGAAAGCGATTCTAGCACACATTGCCTCCTCGGGAAAGCCGCCATCTATCTTCTGGACTGAGTTTCAGTAGAGGCAAAAATTCCACTGTGACTTTGAATGTTTTTTGTTTTTTGGCTCTGGACCCAACATTTGGCTTGCCACAGCCTGATCCTCCAATCTTGGACTGATCCTCACCCACCACCGCAGAAGACAAGCCCTCCAGTTTCATGGGTTTCTGTGGACCAATGTGACAGTGAATCTCAGAGCCCAGAGAGGTGAGGGGACATGCTCAAGGATGTTGTCGGGGGTGGGAGGGAGATGGAGCAAAGTCATATCTTGGAAGAGTAGGATGTTGGGGGCATCTTCAGTTTCCAACTTCTTGGAGCTAGTGTGGTATTAAATTTTGCAGAAGACATTATTACTACATATACCACATAAAGACATACAAGCCGGAACACAACCAGATAAGTGCACACTGATAAAAAACGATCTAAATGCTCATCGGTGGAAGAAAGGAAGAAAGCTTTGGACATATATACATAATGGGATACTGTACATTGCTGAAGAACAATGATAAAACTATGAAACACCTACCTCCAGGCATGGCTGAATATGGAGGATGTTATGTCAAGGAACATCATTCAATCACCAAAGGACAAATATTATATGAAGAAGTATTGTGAGGAAAGGGTGGGGGAGACACAGATAAAATTTTTTCATACCGAAAAATATCTTAACAGAGTTTCATCGTTATCTGGGGCAGGAGGTCATCAGTATCTGACAACTCTTCAAAGCTGTGCATAAGGTTTTCAGATGGATCATGGCTGAAAGCAGAGAATGCTAAAAAGATGCCTACTTTTGTTTCATGGACTAGGCTAAGGCATTTGTGTGAATCCTAACAAACTGTGGATAACCTTGAAAAGAATGGAAGATCCAGATTCCAGAACACTTCCTTGTGTCCATGTGGAACTTTACATGGTTTACGAGGCAGTTGTGCAAACAGAACTGGAGAATCCTGCATGGGTTAACATCAGGAAAGGTGCATGATAGGAGTTATATCCTCTTATTGTCCTTATTTAGCTGTATGCTGGGAAACCATCAGAGAAGCTGGATTATCTGAAGAATGAGGCATCAGGGTTGGAGGCAAGCGTGTTAACCACCTCTGATACAGAGATGACCCAACCTAGCCAGCAAATGTGAGGAGGACTCACAGCACTTGTTATGAAGATTGAGACTGGCAGCATCAGTATGAATCGCAATCCAGTTTGAAGAAAATAAAAATCCTCACAATTAGACTAATAGACATCATCATGATAAACTGAGAAAAGACTGACACTGTCAAGGATTTCATCTTGTTTGGATCAGCATCACTGCTCATTAAAGAAGCAGTCAAGAAATCGAAGGACCTGGCATGGGGCAAATCTGCTACATAAGAGCTCTTTGGTGTATTGAAGAGCACGGGCGCCATTTTGAAAAGCAACCTGCACCTGCTCCAAGCTCTGGTATTTTCAGTCTCATATGCATTTACAAGTTGGACAACGGATAAGGGAAAATAAAGTACAATTCATGCATTTGCAATGTGGTGCTGGTGAAACACATCGAAGCACCACGGACTGCCAGAAAAACAAGCACATTGGCTTGGAAGAAGCGAAGCAAGAATGTTCTTTAGAAACAAGAATGGAGAGACTTTGTCGTTCATTCTTTGAACATGTAATCTGGAAAAATAAGGCCCTGAACAAACACATTATGCACAAATGTGTAGTCAAGAGTGTGTGTGTGTGTGGCAGGGGGGAGGGGGCGGAGAGAGGGAGCAACAACAACCAGAAAGGAAGAACTTTGATGACATGGACTGATACAGTGACTACACAATGGGCTCAAACAGAACACCAATTATGTGATGGCTCAGGACTAGTTAGTAGTTCTGTGCATAGGGTTATTCTGCAGTACACCAGCCTAAAGGTACCTAGCACCCACCAATTAAACCTTCCAGAGTGACAGGTGATAAGACTACTTATTCTGGGGTCTATAAAAATAACTCATCATCATAGTCTCCTCCCATTCCTGACTCTCACATTGTCAGATAATACTCATTTGACTGTGCAAATGAAATTTGAATGTCCCAAATAGTGTATGTAACATATTTATCTTAAAGAAGAATTCCATTTATTAGAACATTTCAAATTTAAATTGGCATCCCTTTTTATTTGCTGAAACCGAAAATTATATTTAAGACCTGTGCTCTGTCTCCATTCTGAAACCAATTTTTTGAAAACGATTTTTGTCCCTTTTCACTCTAAGAAAGCCCAGAACTTGAAGACAAAATAAGCTTTGGCATGCAACACCACATTCTCATACGAGCTGGAAGTCTTTTCTGTACTAGTATAGAAAACATTCCCTTCAGAGTAGCTTGGTAAAACAAACAAACAAACAAACAACTCTCCCCCTCAACCCAGTTGATACCTTTTAAAAGGTAAAGGAAATATGAAGCAATGAAACCTCAGTTAATATCTTAAGTTTACCCAACCCACTGCCCTTGAGTCAATTCTAATGCATAATGACATGATATCGGGTTTCCAAGGTTTTTAAATCTTTTTCATCCTTTCCCCCCGGAATGGCTGATGGGTTTAAATTGCACAGCTTGAGGTTAAAGCCAATGCTTCCTTAGCAATGCCACGCAAAATCTTTAACTAAAGAAATATAGGAAGCATTTAGCTACATCTTTTTATCTAGGGTTTCGTTTTTCGAGAGGATGATGGGAAGTTTGGAGATGACTGTGGAGTCTGGTTTGCTCCACAATGATATCATATGTGAAATGACTGGTACAGCCTCCAACTTTCCTTTTCTTCTACTTGTGGCTTGATGCCATGTTTTTAAATAGTCCGGGGAGCTGAGGTTTGAATATTCAAAGGCATAGAAACATAAACAAAAATTCCTTACACCCTGGAACCCAGTAAATATTAAATTCTCTCATAGATCTGGCCTTTAATCTATTGCTCATTTGTCTTCAGACATTTGGGGAAGCACATTTACATTCATGATGGAAGTGCGGGGATGCTTCTCACACGCATTGCTTCATCTCTGATCCCTCAACTCCCTCCAATCATGTACTTCTGATCATAGACAAGAATTTCATCAAATGAGGAACAAGTCTCTGCTAACCGGATATGCTCTGTTTGGATCTTCATTACTTTGCCCTGGTTTCCTCTTGTATGAAACAAGGAGCAGGATGCTCTGGGTCCCAGACTCTTGTGCGTCAGTAATGAGGTTGCACAATTCACAGGGTTATAAGAAAGATTTTAATAGCTGAAGGCCACAATTTTAGGCAGTGTTCGGACAGCCATTAACTTTTAGTTCTGTCATATACTAGTACAAGTGCAATAAATATTAATTTTTATTTTGATATTTGATAGATGCTAAAATTCTTACACCAAGAGTGCACAAGTTTATTCTTACACCAAGAGTGTTTGTTAAGGTTCACAAAAAAAGCTACATAAATAATTCCCCATTAAAAATGAAAAGTCTCAGTTGCTCTTGACGGGGCTCAAGTTATTAAGGTGTCTGGTCAGCTGACAGATTAGCTGGGGATGGTCTGGTCTGGTGTAACTGTAAGGGCACATCTGGCAGTGGGCTGGCTATGGGCTGAGTTGATTAGGATGACTGGGCAACCCTCCACTTGTGTATCAGAACTCGTCCTATCCCAAAGATTATGTTTTCTACCCAACAGATCGCTTTTTCAAAAACATAAATAAGATTTGTCCTTTCTCTGTTCATCATATCTTTTCAATGGCTTCCGTCTTACCTGGAGTCAAGCCCAAGTCATCACAGAGATCTATAAGGTCCATACTCTGATTTCTTCTTTGGATTTTTTGTTCCTATTACTCTTACACTTGCTTGCTTTATGCCAGTTCAACAAACCTTCTTCTCATTCCTTGAAGAGATTGTGCAACCTTTTTGAAGTCTTTATAGTGATTCCTGGAATTTGTTATGACCATCTGTGTTAGGGAGGGTTGACTAGTTCATTGACACTCATCTACGTATAGGAAAGAACTTTTTATCAAAGAATAACTGTATGATAAAGAAAACATCCCAGTCAAGTCCAGGTCAAGTCCATAAGTCCAATAGTAGCCCATAAGTTGGATACTAGTCCATAAATCATTCTTTAGACTTATGCAGGCAGTCACATGCAATGATGCAGGAAGACCACAGGCTGGTGAGGCCAAAGTCTTCTGGCTCCAGTGGCAGTGGCTATATCTCCAGGGCTTGCGCAAGTCTTAGCATGGCTTGCATGCATGAAAGTGAGGGTGGCGGGAAGGGAGTGGGGGACTTTACTCCAGGAAGTCGTTTATCTTGACCTCACCTCCAAATGAGGTTAAGCTGTGACCTGATTGACAGGCTAAACTCCACCCATATGCTTTATTTATCAAGTTGGCTTGAGATTATATGACTATCCTGAAATCCTTATTAGGAAGTACTATGTGCAATATGTTCATAAAATTATTCCGCATAGCCCCAAATGGGAAGAAGCGCACAAGTTCATCTTGTGGTATATCTGCACAAAGTTATACCATGAAGGAATGGAAGTGAACCTGATGTTTGCTATTTTACAATATGGATGAATCTTAAATATATAACATTAAGCAGGAATAACAGAATGTTTAATGTAAGACTAAAAAAGTGGACAAAAATTAAATTACAAAATAATCTCTGGGATTGTTACCTGACTTTCCTCAACACGTTCATCCGGCAAGGTCAGGTTCAATGGCTGGTGAAGTGAAAAGCATTTTACTCTCATCATTGCTGCTATTATTATAATTAATATTTTAATTTAAGAAACTGGTGCACAGAATGTTCATATGACAATGGAGAATAAATGCTTCTTGTTCTGCTAGACTGCGTGTGCAGCCAGCTCACTTCGCTACATTAGTCAGAGGAAACCTCCAGGGAGAGTTGGTCTGGAACAGATGACCTTTGAATAGTTAACTTCACTTACTCTTCTTCCCTCAAAATAAATACTGTAAAGTTTGGGGACATGACAGTGACCAACTGGAGACACTCAACATCATATTTATGGGCCATTTCACACCCGTTGCTTCTTTGTGATGGAATGGGGGGATCATTCTAACAATCCAGAACGGGAAGCGAGCATTGAAAAAAAGTTCAGGCTGGTTCATGGAAACAGAATACTTTAGAATAACCTGAGGGCAATAAATATGGTGTGTCTTTGCTCTATAGCATTTATAAATTTGACTATGTAAATTAAGTGTGCACATTTGCATATGTGGGATGCTCATTAGGCTGCTAATTACAAGGCCAGAGACTAAAACCCACCAGCCACGCCAGAAGCAGAAGAGAAACTTTCTGCTCCAGCAAAGACTTACCATCTTGGAAACCCAACGAAGCCATGCTATCTGAAAGCTCAATGAGAGTCGGAAGGGACTAGGTGGCAGTACTTCTGATAAAAACATATTGTAATGAAAATGTTTTTTTTTTCCTGAAAATCTTCCATTATTTATTGGGGTACTCATAATAGACAAAGATACATAGGACATTTGCTATAAATCCCAGTGGTATCATGTTTATTGTGATGCATTGCGACCCTACACAGGAGGAGGCATGGTACTTAACTGCCTCACCCGCCATGCTACCGCAGCTTCTGTAAAACATGTAGGAGGAGGAAATACATCAATGAAGTGACTCAATGTGAAATTATTCAAAAACGAGTTCTAAGAAAGCAATAATAAAGCCCCCGAGCAAATGAACAAAACTGCTCTACAGAAAGGAGAGGACTACATGTGAATAGTTGCTATGTATGATTTTTCTCTCAATGATCTCCTTATATTTTTACAACCCAGAGCCTACAAGGTCCGAAAGCCCTGCAGCCTTTCGCTTTCTCTGCCACTCTCACTGCAGGCCTCTCACCTTCCTGATTCAGCGCAGCCACAGGGCCCTTCATGAGGCTCGTAAAAGGCATCAGACTCTCCGCTGGGAAGCACTCAGGACATAGGCCTCCATAGTCACAAAGCCTCTTCTGCCCTTACCACATAGCACTCCCTTCTGTGCCTCAGTTTAAATGCCCATTTCTCAGGAAATGTCCTTTATTATGAAATTCAGGCTGAGTTCATTTTTACAGCTTTCATTGTAGTTAAATGACTACATGTGTTTTTAATTGTTGGCTAATCTCTTTCATCACAGAGTCTAAGCTTCATGAATGCTGGCTCACATATTTATCAATTGATCTACTGAATCGCTAACTTATTATTATTGCTATTTTGTAGATTTGGAAGTCCAAGGCTCAGGATTAAAGCCATTTGCCAAGGTCACATAGGTAACAAAGGGCAAACGTATGACTACCCATATTTTTTTCTGATCTTTACTGGTGATTTGGCATCGTGAGATATTCCTTCACAGTCTACACAAAAGACGATAGTGCCACCACATGTGGGTTTTTTAATTTTTTTTATCTTTCCTCCTGCATTTGGTGTAGAGGAACAGGGCCTGAAAATCAAAACCACACACAGGGGAGCAGGCAAGCACCCAAAATCCCCAAGGAAGAGAGGTGGTTTCTCATCTTTGAATTTCAAAGTAGACTTCTAGAGTCATTGATTTTAAAAGAAAATCTTTCTACCAGTATTTTATAAAAAATTGTCAATGTTTCTAGTTGTAAAACATGTATTTAAATAATTGTAACAAAGTAAAAACATTGATTATCATTTATTGAAAGTTTACTTAGGTCAAAATTTTATAGGCATTTTACATATATGGACTCATTGTGTGATCACAACCCAGATGGAATAGAATTTTTCAAAAGGAAAAACGTGCACACAGTCACATATAGTGATGGTTAGGTTTTGTGTCAACTTGATGGGATCAGAATTCTCATGAAGCAACAGCACAGTTGTAGAAATATTAGGGAGGATGCAGTCTCCTTTCTCTGGTCTTTGCCCTATAGCAGCTGAAAGGAGCTTCCTTAGGGAGGTGACCTACTCTTTTTTAAGCACGTTCTGTGGGAAAGCTTGGCTCTCTTTTCTTGCTGACTTGAATTCTACATCACCGGTCACATCTACCCCATACCCTGCATTCTTTAGATTTGAGCCAATAAGCCACCATACGCCTGCTGATCTTGGGAGGTATTAGTAGCCTGATATATTGCCTGACACCCTGAGATTCATTCACCTCTGCTCCAATAGCCTGTGTACTTCTTGCTTTGGGTTTGTATTCCTGCTTCCTGGTTTGTAAACTTGGGTAGCTATACAAGTCAGCAAAATCCTCTAGAGAATCCAGCCTAACAGAGTACCCATACACTGAAAAAAAAAACACTGCCACCATTCTGACTTACTTTGGGCTGCTAACCACGAGGTCAACAGGTCGGAACCACAAGTTGCTCTGTAGGAGAAAAATGAGGCTTTACTCACTTAAAACGTTACAGTCTCATAAACCAACAGAGGAAGTTATACTGTGTGCTATAGAGTCTATACTATTCCCATAGGAAAAGCTAAAGCCCACAGGTCTGAGGCTAGAGCTTATTTCACAGCTGATAGTAGAGGAACCAATGGATGGTGATATGAGCCAGGTCCTCTTCTTTCACTAATAAAGCTATAAGGATCAGTATGAGTCCAAGCTATATCTGGAAATGGATCCAGGCTTCATCTAAATGTTCGCTATTTTTGTCCCCAGTCACTCTCAAAATTAGGTCAGATTTTAAAAATTAGAAGGACTCCTCTCTTCACATGGACTGCTTATGTGCCTGTCTCAGACCTTCTAGCCATCCAGATCTGACTCCTTACGGAAATTAGAAGCACCCTCTTCACTTTAAGAGCTTGTGCAGCTCATCTTTGAATTATTAGCTACTCAGAGTTGGCAGTACACAAATTAGAAAGATTCTGCCCTTCCAACTCTAAAATATGCAGGTTCCAGCTTCTGCTGAACGTCATTGTCCCATATAAATTTGTTATTTATCATAGTTTCCAAATTCATGGAGTTAGTGTACATTTATCTTAGCCAATTTCTGTAGCCAAAGAAGGATGCACACAAAGAGATGAACAAGCAAGTTTGGGTAGGGGTTGTGGGGTGGAACATTGTCTTCCCAGAGGTGCCTGGCAATACCACATCCATGAGCAAGGGGCCTCACCCCACAGGTTGACATTTGCAATGTCAAAGGGCAGACCTCATGTAGCACTCAGAATTGGAGGCAGACTCTCAGATTTTCTTGTGTCCTATAGTGGTTTTCGTAGGAAGCTTTTCGGATCCCTGGAAAGGGACAAAGGGGAATTAGAACTCATCTTATGCAAAGAAATAACCTAAGGACAAATTTCCAGTATTGGTTTATACATCAGGATATAGCAGTGGTGATGACCAGTTGCCATCAAATTAATTCAGACTGGAAACCCCATAATATAGCAACATCATAGGAGAGCTGTGCCCCAAAGCCTTTTCAGTGACTTTCTTTTTCTAATACACCGCTTACCACTTTTGAATTTTAAACTGTTGATTAGGAACCAAAGACATTAACCTTTTGGAACACCCATGGGGATTTTAATACTGCATGTGATTTTATTCACTGCAGCTTGGATTCTTCCTTCAATATCATCAGTTCTTGCTCATATGCTACTCCCTGAAGTATTTCAATATTGGCTAGTTCTTTTTATATATTCCATCTACCTTCTATTGTTACTGCTTACGTTCTTCACTGTTTTGTCCATCAAATCTTTCAGTATTGCAAATTGAGGCTTGAATTTTTTTCTTTCATCTTCAGAAATGGTATTTAACCTTGAGAAATGTCATGTTCACTTGGTTTTTTAACGCTAGGTTTTGAACATTTCATTATGATATAATACTTTGTCATCTTAACATGCTCTTTGAAATCATCTGTTCAGCTCTTTTAATTCCTCATTTCTTTCATATGCTTTAGCTATTTTATATTGAAAAGCAAGTTTCACAGTCTAGTCTAATGTCCATTTTAGTCCTTTTCCTCCTGTCTTTTAAATAACCATTACTTTCTTCATGTTTGATATTCTTCATGTCATCCTACAGTCATCATGCTTTTGGTCAGTGTCGAATTCATCAACTCTGTAGCATATTTGTTACCCATTTGGTTGCTAACCAGAAGATCAGCAGTTTGACATCCCAAGTCCCTTTCAGGAAGAAAGACAAGACTTTCTACTTCTGAAAAGAATTACAGTCTCAGACGTCTACAGGCAGTTCTACCCTGTCCTTTAGAGTCCACTCAATGGCTATCAATTTTATTTTTTTTCTGCTTTTTCTTGAGATGATCTCTAAATTTAATTGGGATATACTGAAGGTTATATATTGACTCTTGTGGACTTGCATTACTTTCTTTAGCTTCAACTTGAACTTCATAGAATTAGTGGTCTGCTTCAGATTGGTGTTTGTCATTGTTTTGACTGGTGATGATTGATCTTCATCATCTCTTTTCTCAGATGTAGTCACTTTGATTTCCATGTATTCCATCTGGGTAGATATTTATAATGTAAAGGCCACTGGCCCTTCAGAATTCTATCATGCAATCTCCAGTGTCATTTTTACCATCAGGATCTATTTTCCAACTGCTGACCCTGTATTTCTGACTATCACCTTGCAATCAACAGCAATTTTCAATGCTTCTTGACTGTATATTGAATCAGTGTCAGATTGCAGAAGTTAGTAAAAACCTTTTTAATTTTTTTCATTTGGGGCATTTGTGGCCTGTGTGTAAATTCGATTTGTAGTGACTTTAAGTGATCATCCAAGTTGCCCTGATGGCTTTGGTGAAAAACCAGATTTCTGGAATTGATGAAACATTAACTGAGATGTTTCATCAAAAAAATGCAATGTAGGAAGCACTCAGTCATCTATGCCAAGAAGGTTGACCAGACATCTGGTCAGTCTACTGGAAGAGATCTATATTGATGCTCATTCAAAAGAAATTTCACCCAACAAAATGTAAAAATTAGCAAGCAATGTTATTAAAATTATGTGTAAGTCAAATTTTGCTGGATATAATTAAAAGGTAGTTGCAGCACTACAACAGCAGAAGGCAAAAAATCAGTTTGGGTGTACAGAAGAATATGGACTAAGGGACATCATTGCTGATGTCAGATGAAGTTAGTTGAAAGAAAAGAATATCAGAAGAATACTAATGACTGTGCAAGGATATTTAACTGTGGGGGTCATCATAAATTATGGAAAATATTGTGAAGAATGGAAATTCTAGAAACCTCGTGAAACCTGTACATAGATGAAGAGGAAGTTCTTTGACTAGAATATGGGGCTATTTAGCGGCTAAAGATCAAGAAGTATGAGCAGGTTGTGTTCTCTCACCTACTTATTCCATCTGTATGCTGAGAAAATAAGATGGTGGCAATTTGAGAATTAAGAGTGAAGGAGTAGACTCTGGGCTGTCAATTGGGTCAAAACAAATGAGCCCTTTGAGTGGGCATGGCCTTCTCCTGAGGATTCCGGGAGTTCCAGTATTTCTTCCTGAGAGGGAGGAGACACTCTCTGTTCATGTCTTGAGAGATGCTCCACTGACAACATACAAGATACCATGCTGATGAGCCTGTGCCCTGGGAGCTGAAGGAACCACATTGAGACCCCTACCAGAGCTGAGATGCCACTACCCCCACTGGACCCATAAGACATACCACCCACTGTCCCATGGTCTTCCTGCATTCACTGTCATTGCATGTGTTTCATGAGTCTGAAGAGGACTTTATAGATTGGTATCGGAAATATAGGCTAATCTCAGACTTATGAACTTAATCTGGACTGCACTGGGATTTTTTCTCAATATTCAACTGCTCTTTTATATAAAGCTCTTTCTTATATACATATGAGTCTCTTAGAGTTTGTCTCTCTAGTCTACCTAGACCAACCCAGAGGTGCTAGAGTCAATGAAAAAGGATGTGCTATTAAGATGAGAGGGCTACTCCCGGACAACCTGCAATTGAGCTTCTAACAACACACATGGCACAGCTTTTTTTGTTCTTGAAAAGAACTGAAACCTTTAGAGAGATGGAAATTAAAATATGCAACCTTCCATATGGATTTCAACTCAACATAGAGAACAAAATAAACAGGATGAATAAGAAATTTATCATGAAAAACACACAAGCAAAATACTGAAGAGGTCAAGAATTTAATTTAACTTGTATCCATAATCAGCATCCTGGAAAGCCCACTCACAGCCATCAAGCTTATTCCAACAGATTGTAAATGCCCTATAGACAGAGAGAATTGCTCCTTTATGTTCCAGAGAGTGCAAATCTTTACTGGAGTAGACCGGTCACTTCATGGGTGGAGTGAATCATGGAGAACTACCTGCTTTGTGCTTAATAGGCATCAATGCTCAACCTATTGCACCACCCAGGTTCCTTCCCATGTAATCAAGAAATAAAACCGTTCATTTCACTGAGAACCTCTACTGTGAAAACTTTTTTCCAAAGCATTAAAAAGAAAGGCTGTTAGTTTATAGAATAAAGTGCAATTGTCCCAAGTCATGGAGTTTTCAATCACCTCATATGAACACAAAACCTAGACAATGAATAAGGAGATGTGTTAGTCTGGGTACACTCAGAAACAAATTCACAGAAACTCCTATGTATAAGACAGAGTATAATATATAGGATAAGTGCACATCAAGAAAACATCCCAAACCAGTGCTGCCCAAGTCCACAAGTCTAACATTAATCCATATGCCTGCCACCAATCCACAAAGTCCTCCTCCATATCACAAAACACACACAATGATGCTGACTGCAGAAGGAAAACTGAATCAGTGAACATGTAAGCATCTCAGGACTGGTAGGAACCTCCACATGGCTGCTCCAGCACCCAGGGCTACATCAGGGTAGGTCCATGTGGCTTCTCCTCAGGGATGTATTGCAGGAAGTGAATTTTGCCAGCTGAAACAGGAAATAGGCTAAAGCAGCTGCACTCTGGTCTGACCATCAGAATGTAAGAGACCCGAGAACTAGAAAGGTGAGGTTCACCAAGCCACTTATCTCTCTGCCCTTCAATTAACCCCACATGTGTTTATCGGCAAGATTGGCACAATAAACATTAACTGTCTCATGAGACCAGAAAAAGAATTGATGCACTTGAATTATAATGTTGGCAAAGAATATTTATTATATTACAGGTTACCAGATGAATGAAAAAAATCTATCTTGGAATAAAAACAGGTAGCATGCTCCTTCGAAGTGAGGATGGTAAAACTTTGTATCACATATTATGGACATGCTGTCAGGCAAAACCACTTTCTAAAGAAAGACATCATCTTTTAGTAAGGAATCATCATATGTTAGTGGGGAATCATTAAAAAGCAAGATTTTGACTCTGTGCTAGGCCAAGTTGACTAGAAAAATGAATTCAGTGACACTCATAAGAAAGAGATTTATATCAAGAAGTAATTATGCATTGATAAAACATCCCAGCCCAGTTCAACTCAAGTCCGTAAGTCTGATACTAGTGCATAAATTCCTCTTCAGACTTATGTAGCCAGATGCAATGATGCAGAATGTAGGAATATTACAGGCTAGTGGGTACAAAGTTTCATGGGTCTAATGATGTAGAAGGCATCTCCAGAACTCTGACCAGTCTTAGACTGGTTCACTGGCATGAAAGTGAAGGCAGATAAAGAGAGAAACAGGAGGTTTCTAAGAGCCTCCTTCTGAGAAGACCATGCCCACAAGGCTGTTACCTGATTGACAGATGAGATACTGGCCACATACTTCTGTATATGAGGTTGACATGGAATTATAGAACTACCACAGATTCACACATAATAGTGGTTGGTAGTATGTTACACGACTGGCAGTGTTCCATGCAGTTTTACATACAGGTCCTATGACTCTGAACCGATTGCACAGCACCCACCCACACAACCAGCATGGGTGCTATGAAACTCTGCCATGCCTCACTAACAGATATGTCTTCTAGAACTATTTGCAGAATTTTCTGTTTGGATTTAAATTTGACTCTCTATCTATTTACATCTATTTCCATCCATTACTCACATACAATATCTCATTACCACACATAAGGTGAGTGACTTTCCCAGTTTACCTGGGACAACTGATCACCTGAATGCCACTGGTGAACTACCAGTTCCTGAATATTAAAAACACATAAAATAAAGAATTATTCATTAAGAAGTTAGACAAACCAGCACCGTGAGTCCTTCATTTTGCAAAAGTTAAAGTCAGTGGAGCTCAAAGGGACTTCTTTTGCTTGTATTCGTGGAGGACTTCTTGAAGCAGTTCTTTGAATTGTGGCTTTGAAATTTGCCTAAATCTTTTCTAAGATGAGGTGAGCTACCTAATTTGTGAGATGGAGAGAGCTGCAAGTGAAGTGTCTCTGGAGCAGGATTGCTGACCAAGGGCCTCAGGTGGGAGCCTAGAGGTGAGGAGTCAGAGGACAGCCAGGGAACATTCTGACAGCTTCCATCATCCAAACAACAGCCAGGAGTCAGAGTTTGGGTCTCTAGTGTCAGCTCTCATTAATCCATTCAACAGTGCTTGGCATAGTACACAAGCATCATTTTAAGCTTTCAGTCTGTCAACTTTGGATAATTCTTAGCTATCTCACCGTGCTGTTGTGGGAATTTATTAATATTTATGAACATATTTAAATAGAAAAGTACAGTATAAATATTATTGAAAGAATTGAAAAATTGTTGCCAACATGATATCATGCACACACAAAAAATAAACCATGTGCTATAGTGTCTTCTTGGAACAGTTTTTAAATAGCGATCAATTATTTGCCACTTCCCCTTTCATCTTTAATCACTTTAGTGCTTTTGCTATTTAGTGTTTTCAACAATGATTTCTGCTACATTCATTTTTTCTTTTTCTTATTCTATTGATATATTTTGTTTCCTGTTGAGTTCAATACATCTGTTTCCAGTTAAAATGTATAAATCATTGACTATGATGCTTCACCACTGAAACTTGGCCAGTATTCAGGACATTTATCATTACTTAAGAATAACAAAAGACAGGAGGCTTGGCCAAGATGGGGACCAGATAGGTCGCTCACTCCGGAAGCTCCATGGAGATCAGTGGGTGGGGAGGTTTGTGGGTCCACTAGGGGTATCAAGTCTGTCTTTCAATTTCCAAGACAACTTAGCGCACTTCTCTGAACCAGAAGCTGACTTTAACCCCCTAACCTGCAGATGCCGTGGTCTCAGGCCCACCAGCAACCTTTTGCATGGTGCTCAGTGTTCCCACTCTACCTGGACACAGGCCAGCCAGGTGTATAGCAGAGAATTCTGCCCTGCAACACACCAGCCAGTACCTGCCTCCAAAGAGGTGCCCTGTCCATCTGGACACTTCTCACAGACCTGCCAACCAGCCCCTTCTCCCTAAGAGGTTCATGCCTTTATGCCACAGGGCAGTCAGGCATAAGACAGAGGCTTCTGCCCTGCCTAGGCTCTCTTCACAAACCCACCAGTCAGACACTCACTTTGTCTCCCTGTGCCCCCCCCCCCACACACACAAAGGTTCCCATCCTTCTAAGAGGCTCTGGAACGATCAGGCATCTGGCAGAAGTCTGGCAGAAGCTTTTGCAGCTGTTACACAGGGACCCAAAGTTTTGGGTCTGGCCTACTTCATTCTTCCTACTTAATCCTTCCCACCCACCCCACTTGCTCTGTGCTCTGAGCAGTGGATCTACATGCTTACAGAAATAGCAGGCCCTCCCTCACACCCGCCTACCTATGGGAAGTGCCACTAACCAAGAGCAAAACACCCAATCCCCAAGCCAACCCCCAAATATGCTCCCCTGTGCTCACATCAACACCTTTCCATCAGATAGCAGTGTGTACAGCTTCAAACAGCCCCTAAGGAGGCCTGAGGGTGGCTGGAGCACAAAGCATAAACTAAGATGAGAGGGAAACCTCAGAAGGATAAAGGTGAAACACAATTCCTCAAGGCAGTTGGCTATAGGCAGCCTATTGAAACACCAACACCAACCTCCCAAAGAGAGATCCCAGGCCTCTGAGACACCAGGAAAAATGGCACCTAGTTCCAATAAATTGACTAAAAAAAAAGCAAACTGCTTCCACAGCTTCAACAAGAAAAGAGAAACAAAATCCACTGCCAGAAGACCACCTGGTACTAAATGGCAGTCATTGAAAAGGCAGATGTTGACCTCCCACAGAAAGAAATCTTCAGAATGCTGCCCAAGAGTTAAATAGGACATGAGGGAAGCATTTCAGAAAAAGGATAGAAAGATAGAGAATAGAAAGGCCATGCAGCAAAGGAAAATATAAAAGCTAAGGGGCAAAATAACAAAAACTAATAGCAGACTCACGGACTTTTCCCAGTGGAAAAAAGTCTAATAAGCCCATCAGAGAAGTTGAAGAAAATCTCTAGTTATGTCTGATGCTATAAGAATGAACAACATCAAAGTAATTCAATTACCAGAGGAGTGCATATCAAGGAAATCAACACCCAAGATAGTGGTGGGATTCCTGGAGGGAAACTTTCCAAGCTTAATGAATGAAAACCAGGCAAGCATCCAGGAAGCCAAAAGAACACCAGCTAGACTGAATCCCAAGAAGTCACCAAGATATATAGTTTATTATACTATCAAACTATGAGGGGAAAGGAGAAAATTATGACATCATCTAGGAAAAAAACAGAAAATCAGATATAAAGAAAAGCAGATAAGAATATGCTCAGATTTATTAGTGGACATTATGAAGAAGAAGAGAGAATGGAGCAACAAAGTCCAAAAATTGCAGAAAAATCACACAAACCCAAGAATACTCTATCAATCAAATTATCAATCAAGCTTGATAGAGAAGTGAGAGTCTTTCTGGACAAGGAAAATCTCA
Organism: Nesogale talazaci; assembly: GCA_004026705.1. Taxonomy (NCBI): domain Eukaryota; kingdom Metazoa; phylum Chordata; class Mammalia; order Afrosoricida; family Tenrecidae; genus Nesogale; species Nesogale talazaci. The sequence continues at coordinate 19,873 of PVJH01025070.1, forward strand.
AAAAATATTCTAAAAGGAACCCAGCACTACAAAAGATGCTCAACTACCCAGTACGGACAGAACAACATGCACCAAGCACATACAAATGATTGACACACAGAACAACTCCACCCAGAGACCATCAAAGGGAAACAGCCCAAAAGATAGCACTGGTTCAATGATGGAAAGAAGGCAAGAATGAGCCCCAGACATATGCACAACACATGTAAAAGAAATGGAGGTAGGAAACCCCCAACACAAGAGGGATAAAATGACAACACAGAGTCCACAGATAGCTGTAATAACCCGGGAGATCAATGAAATGAACTCAGTTCTTAAGAGATAGAGATTAACAGATTGGCTTAGAAAATACAACCCCTCAATCTACTGCCATCAGGGGACACATCTAAAGATTACAGATGAAATAGACTGAGAATCAAAGGCTGGAGAAAAACATACCAACCAAGCAAATAATTCAAAAAAAGCAGTAGCTGCAATCCTAATCTCAGATAAAATTGATCTCAAAGTGCAAACCATAAAAAGAGATAAGGAGCGACACTATAAATCTCAAGGCAACCATAGAACAAGAAACACTAAGCATTCTAAACATTCAATCACCAAATAAGTGTTCAGAAGAATATGTCAATCAAAAGCTCTAAAAGATGAAAAAAGAAACCACAGTCTCAACAATTATAGTAGGTGACTTTAATACATTGCTCTCTGAGAAAGATAGATTACTGGGACAGAAACTCAACACAGAGGCTACATCTAAACATTACAATTAGATGATTTGAACTGATAGATATCTATAGAGCTCGCCACCAAAATACAAAAAAATTCACATTCTTTGTGAACCCATATGGCATATATTCAAAGATGGATCACATGCTAGGGAGTGATACAAATCTATATAAATTAAGCCTGTTCATATTATACAGACTTCTATCTCTGACCACTGTGCCATAAGACTGTAAATCAACAAAATGAAGGTGAGGAAAACAAGAGCAAACATTTGGAGAACGAATAACTCTCTGTTGCAAAAGGGGTGTGTACTGCCCCGAATCAGAAATGAAACTAGGAAATTTCTAGAAATGAGCAAAAATGAGAACACGACATACCAAAACATATGAGACACAGAAAAGTCAGTCATCAGAGGAAGTTTCATAGCAATTCATGCGCACATAGACATGGAAGAGAGACTTCTGATTGCTATGTTGGCACCGAATTTGCAGCAACTAGAAAAGAGCGAATAAGAAAATCCAACTAATAACAAAAGGAAAGAAACAGTAAAAATTAGGGCAGAGATTCAGGAGAGGGGAAATAAGGAAACTATGGGAAAAAATGAATGCTGTTAAAAGTTAGTTCTTCCAAAGGATAAACAGAATAAACAGAACTCTGGTGAACTTATTCAAAGAAATTGTGTCAGTCTGGGTGGACTAGAGGAACAAATTGATAGACATGCATATGGATATAAGGAAAACGTTTATATACAAGAGGAATGGAACATTGAGAAAGCATCCCAACCTAGTCCAGTTCAAATTCATATGTCCAATAATAGCCCATATGCCCGATATCAGTCTATAAAGTCTCCTTCCAACTCAGGAAGTCACAGGCCACTGGGTGCAGAGTTCTGGCACTGGCAGGGGTCTCCCCATGGCTCCTGGCTTCGGGGCCTCAGGGTCCATCAACAGCATCCAGTGGTGGTAGAAGCAACTCAGTGCTGGCAGGGATCTCCACGTAGCTGCTCCAGCTTCAGAGGTCTGGTTCCATCAGGGTAAGGTGTGTGGCTTCTCCGGCTCCTTCAGCTCCACGGACGCTGCCATCTTGTCTTGTCCATAGTTTGTTGTCTCTAACACTAACTCCCCAAAACTGGGGAGATAGCTTCTCATCTCCACCAGGGAAATATCGCAAGATTTCCCAGAAATCTCAGGAGAAAACCATGCCCACATGGAAGTCTCATTGGCTACTCAATGGCTATCTCCAGATTAACAGGCTAGACTCCACTCCTACATCTCAATCATGAAATTAACATAGGCACATGACCACCACAGAAATGAAGAAACAAATTTCAATAGCAAAGATAAGGAATGAAATAGGGGACATTACAAGGAACCCTAGTGAAATCAAAAGTATAATTATGCAGTACTATGAAGAACTGTACTCCAAAGAATTTAAAGATTTGGAAGATATGGACAAATTCTTGGAAAAAGAATCTTTCCCTAGACTAACCCTGAAGGACAACAAGAATTTCAAAAGAGCCATATCAATAGATGAAATAGACAAAGTTATCCCGGGATTACCAACCAAAAAATGGATTTATAGGAGAATTCTATCAAGCATTTAGGGAAGAACTCATACCAATCCTACACAAACTCTCTCAGAACATAGCAAAAGATGACAAACTTCCAAATTCTTTCCAAGAAGCTAGCATAATTCTGATATTGGGCAAGAGTCCCACAAGAATTGAGAACTACAGACCAATTTCCCTAATGAGCACTAATGCGAAAATCCTTCACAGAATACTGGCCATCAGAATACAAACATATATAAAACAAATAATTCATCTTGAGCAAGTGGGATTCATGCCAGGGATGTCAGGATGGTTCAACATAGGAAAGACCATTAGTATTATTTTCCACATGCTTGCTTCAAGAGCACATATACTAAAATTGGAAGTATTCACCACATGGACAGGAAAAATTATAAGAAACACATGTTAATATCTGTGTCAGAGTTCTCTAGACAAAAAAAACCAGGACACTAGTAATACTCTTTATATATTTATATAATAGAAGGATATATACGATAAGAAATAAACAGCTGATCTATATAGCAGTACAAATGGTTTAGTGCAACTCACTAGCATGAGACAGCTAGAGTCTTGAGGGCCACCGAGTAGTCCTCTGTAGAGCAATTCAGGCTATCTGGCCACAAGCAGCAAACAGCAAAGCAGATCACCAACAGTCAGTCTGATGGTAGAATTCAACAGTCCCAGCTCAAGAGATGCATATTCCAGGAGTGTGGTGGAGTAGGACTTGAAGGAACCTCAACTCACAGCTACACAGTCCACAATTAGGTGTACTATTGCTTGGAAGTCAAGACACAGGCAGAACAAGGCAGCTGGCTGGTTTGAAGACCCAAAGAACAAAAGAGCAAGGGGGGGACTCGCTGAGCCCTACCTATCTCCACCCTTCAATTCATCTCATGTGCCTGCCGTGCTGTCACGACAGACCTACCTATCCTCTGTGACCATGTTGACCTAACAAGCTTACCCATCATAATATCGATAGATGCAGAAAAAGCATTGGACAACATCCAACAACAATTCCTGTATAAGACACTCAAGAAGATAGGAATGGAAGGAAGTCCTCAATATAATATAAGCTATACAAGAAAAAACAACAGCCAATGTGGTAGTCAATGGAGAAAAGATGAGATCAATTCTTCTGAAAAAGGGGACTGGACAAGAACTTCCCTTGTCCCCACTCCTATTTAATATTACCCTAGAGGTCCTAGCTAACAGTATAAGACAAAAAAATACATCAAAGATATTTGACTGGGGGAGAAATAAGTGAAACTGTCATTATTCTTAGATGAAATGATTTTTTTACATTTTTTTTGTGGGCCTCACTGCCTCTGGTGGTTGTGGGTTTTACCCAGTGCTGCTCCTGAGAGCCGCCACTGAATTTGAACCGCCAAGCCCACACTCAACCACTTATACCACTGGGACTCCACCCGAAATGATTTTTTTATGATATGATTTTATATATGGAAAATCCCAGAAGTTCCATGAGAGTATTACTGGAAGCAATAGAGGAATATAACAGAGTGGCGGGTTATAAGATCAACAGGCAGAAGTCTATCAGACTACTATACACATCGAACAAGGTCAGAGAAGAGAGATTAAAAAAAGGTGGTACCCTTTTTTTAATAGCCAAACACAAATTTAAATACCTAGTGATATATCTGATTAAAAAAAACCAAAAGATCTGTATGAGGAAAACTACAAAACACTATTAAAAGAAACCAAGGGTGACATTAGCAAATGGAAGGACATTCCATGCTCATGGATCAGAAAACTCAATATAGGAAAGTTGTCAGTTCTAGCTAAGGCACTATGTAAGTTCAATGCTATCCTGATCCAAATACCATTATCTTTCTTTAAAGAATTGGAAAAACAGATTATCAACTTCATATAGAGAGGGAAGAAACTGAGAATTAGCAGAAAACTACTCAAGAAGGATAAAGTTGGAGGACTTGCTTTATCCACCTTTAGCACTTATTATACAGCCACAGTGGTCAAAACAGTGTGTAATTGGTATAATGATAGATATATAAACCAATGGAAAAGGATTAAAAATCCAGAAATCTGAACATAAGCATACAGACAACTGATCTTTGATAAGGTTACCCAAAATATCAAATGGGAATCAAATATCAAATTTCAAATTCCCTCTTCAATAAGTGGTCCTGGAAAAAAATGGATACATACCTGCAGAAAAATGAAGCAAGACCTTTACCTCATACCATGCAGAAGAATAAATTCAAGGTGGATCTAGAGGTAAACTCACAGACCTAGAGGTAAAACCCCAATTTATTAGGATTATCAATGGAGGGATTGGAACAAATATGAGAACTTTGATTCAGAGAATACATAGGTTATCGGAAACAGGGCAGGACACAAACACAGGAGGCACAAATAGACAAGCTGGATATACTGAAGATATAACACTTGTGTATGTTCAAAGAATTCATCAAGAGAGTAATAAGAAAGATCGCAGAATGGGAGAACATCCTTAGCAATGACAAATCAGACAAAGGCCTCATTACTAAAGTCTACAATACTCTGCTTACTACAAGAAAAATATCCCAATTGTCCACTGAGGAGTTGGACAAAACACCTGAACAGAAGTTTCTTAAGGGCAGAAATCCAAATAGACAATAAATATATGAGAAAATGTTCCAGATTGCTAGGCATAAGAAAAATGCAAATTAAAAGAACTATGAGATACCACCTAACACCATCAAATATGCCTAATTCAAAAATCAGAAAGTAACAACTGTTGCAGGGAGTGTGGGGAAATAGGAACTCTTGTCTTCTATTCATGAACCTGTAGGTATGTACAGCCAATATGTATATCAATTTGGCGATATCTAAAACAGATGGAAATTGAGTTACCATATGATTCTGTTATCCCCTTGCTGGACGTATATCCAGAAGAGACAAGATGATCAGACTTTTATGTTCATTGGGGCACAGTTCACAATTGGAAACAACCCTAAATTTCCATCAATAGACAAATGGATTAAAAACTGTGGTACATACATACAATGAAGTATTATGCATCCCTAAAAAACAGTAGTGAACACACGAAGCACATCACTGCTTGGGAAGAACTGAAGGATCATGCTGAGTGAGGTAAGCCAAGCACAAAAGGCAAAGGACAACATGAGTCAGCTGAGGTGAGCTAAACAAAAGAACCCAAAGGTGTCATAAGGAAGAAGCTACTGTATATATACATTCTTGAGATGAGGTCCAGATAACATGGCAGGGGCCAGACTAAACCCAGAGACACATATGGTAGCCAATTAGAAAGGTGGGGGGAGTCATGGGTAGCAATGGAAAGAGGACACTAACCCACCCAAGGGGAGGATGGTGTTTATATTTCCACAGTTAAAGAGGGACCAGGCTTCAACCTGATGCTCCAAGACAAGAACAGAACACATTGGCATGAAGCAAGGAACCAATAGTGAGGCCCAAGGGGCTGGCACCATGACCAACAAAGAGGACACCTTCTTCCCTGCCAAAGAGTTCAATTCAGAGGACAACACTGAGACTACAGCTTAAAGAGAGGGATGTGTGTCAGCAGAGCATAGAGGAGAAAACAAGGAGGCAGGGAAAAAAAAGTGAAGCACATCCTGGCCCACCAAGCCCTGAGAAGAATATTTTGGCTCAGAGCAGCCAATGCATAAAAGGGTCATAGGACGGGCCACGTCATGAGATGAGACGCTGGGGGTGTGCATCAGAGCAACAAGGGGTGCAGAACAGGGAAGCCCCCACGGAACACCAAAAATAGATTGTGGGGCCAGGCCATAGTACTCCTTCAGTATGAATTGGAAAACACTCCTATAGGACCACAGATAAACCTTGAATTATTCATAGGCCTTTCTTTTCCTGTGTGAGTCATTGGTTTTTTGTTGTGTTGTAGCTATTGTTTTATTTTCTATTGTTGCTTTGTTTTGCTTGGTCTTGTGTTTGTGCATATTGTTGTCCCTGCATGTCTATCTGGATGGAATAAGCAGGATAAACAAGCTAGAAGAGAGAACAGCAGGACAGCAGTTCCAGGGAGACATTGAAGAGGGGGGGCAGGGGAAAGGAAGTGGTTGTGAACAAACCCAGGGACAAGGAAATGCGTGACCAAAAATCAAAGGCCGGGAAAGTGTAGGAGGTCTGGTAGGGCTTGATCAAGGGCAATGTAATGGAGAGGAATTACCAAAACACAAATAAAGGCTGAACATGCTAGTGGGACAAGAGGAAAGTAAGAGGAAACAGAGGAAAGTACTAGGAGGCAAAGGGCATTTATAGAGATCTAAATACAGGCATGTACATATGTAAATATATTTATATATGGTTATAGGGAAAAAGCTTTATGTACATATATTTATAGGTTTAGTATTAAGTAAGCTGATGGACATTGGGCCTCTACTCAAGTACTCCCTCAACTCAAGAACACTTTGTTCTATTAAACTAGCATTCAATGATTCTGATTTCCCGACATAATTGCAGAAGGCAAAGTGGGTGCATAGGAGAATATGGTGAAGAAAACTGCTGAAGCCTAGCTATCAAAAGATATATTATCTGTGTTCTTAAAGACTCAAAGATAAACAAGCAGCGATCTAGCTGAAAAGCAACAAAGTCCAAGTTGGAAGAAGGACACCAACCTGCGAGATTATGAGGTGTCGACTAGATCAGGTATCAGGCATCAAAGACCCAAAACAAAAAATCACTATGTGATTGGGGGTGGGGTGAGTGTGGAGTGGGGGCCCAAAGTCAATCTGTAAGCAATTGGACATCCCCTTACAGAAGGGTCATGGGTAGAAGATAGGCCAGTAAGGATGCAGTATAGCACGAATGAAACATGTAATTTTCCTCTGCTTCTTTAATGCTTCCTCCCTGCCATTATCATGATCCAAATACTATCTTACAAATCTGGCTAAATCAGAGCATGTACATGGGAACAGATAAGAGCTGGAAACATGGGGAACACAGGACAGATAAATTCCTTGGAACCAATATTGAGAGTAGCCATACCAGGAGGGTAAGAGGAAGGTGGGGGGAGACAGAGAGAACTGATCACCATGATCTACTAAAACCCCCTCCCAGGGGGGATGAACAACAGACAAGGGGGTAAAGGGAGACATTGGACAGTGCAAGACATGAAAAATAATAATAATGTATAAATCATCAAAGGTTCATGAGGGAGAGAAGGGAAAGGAGGGGGGAAATGGGGAGCTGATATCAAGGGCTTAAGTAGAAAGAAAATTCCTTGAAAATGATGATGGCAACATATGTACAAATCTGCTTGACACAATGGATGCATGTTTGGGTTGTGATAAGATATATGAGCCCCTCAGAAATGATTTAAAAAACAAAACAAACAGAATCATAGACATCCATTGCGTAAGACAATAGTTTACCACTCAAGCTCACTGCAAATCTAGTTTCCTTTATAATGGCTTTTGCCCACTCTGACATTATCAAATTTAATATTAGCCTTCTCCAGTTTGACTAGAAGAAAATGGCATTTAGGTAGAATAAAACTATACTATAGTATTAGGTTTAAGAGAAGGGTTAGGGTGAGGAAGTTGGTTTGCTTTCAACCACTAAACTAGGCGGATGGTTTAAACCCACCCAGTGCAGTGACAAAAGCAAGGCCTAGTGCTCTGCACTAAGATTGTAGCCAAGGAAACCCTATTTAATCAATATGCCTGCTATCAGTAGCCATTTCTATAATATTTATAAAGATAATCTTTTACAAATGCAAACTAGGAGCTACATTAAATATTAAAAGGTAACTCAGTTCAGAAGTAGACTATTCCATTTTCTGCTCTATTGGTTGTTACAAGAGGGAAGTAGCATTTATTTTTTAAAGGTGATTTTATTGGAGCTCCTACAGCTCTTATAACAATCTCTACATTAATTGTATCAAGCATATTTGTACATATGTTGCCATTATTATTCTCAAGGCATTTGCTTTCTGTTGAGCCCTTGGAATCAGCTCCTCTTTTCTCCTTTCTTCCCCTAGCCTCCCACCCTCGTGATTCCTTAATCAACTATAAATTACGATTTTTTTCATACCTTACACCAACCTCTTTCTCCTTTCACTGATGTCTCTGTTGTTTGGCCCCCTTGGGGTTGGGGAGGTATCCATCAATCATTGCGATTAGTTCCCTTTTCCACCCCTCCTCATGGATTTTGTGGCTTGGCTTTGCTCCCATTGCTGATCTGTTATGTTCCTTTCTTGGTCCACCCCCCTGTGGGGGTGGTCAGACAGGGCTCACTTCCCGATGTGTGTCCCCAGTATTGCTCTCTGTCGCGTTGTGTTCCAGCAAGGAGACATCCTGCCTTGAGCTATTGTGGGCCCTATAGTCCTCTCTGTGCCTTAGCAGCTCCCTGCAGAGATGTCATGCTTAGTGATTGGTGTACCAATATGGGGGCTTAGTTCCTCACTCTCTCTTTTTCCCTTCTTGGTTTGCTTTCATGTGAGTGTGGCAGGCAAGCTCATCTCCTCAGCCTGTAGGTGTACTGTTGTCCCAAAGGCACAGGGAAGCACATGCTTCTGGGGAAAGTGAGGAGAGTGGGGATCAGCTTGGCTCTGATTGGGCCCAGCCTCTCTGTTCATGATTTGCTCCACGTGATTAAGTTGCCCTCAAGCTTTGGTACACCATGGTGGAGTCTGCACTCACACCCCCGTTTATTAAATAACACCCCCCACCCCCGCTTGGATATGTCTTATCTTCAGGGGAGCAGTGTTTCAACAATTTCATGTCTGTATAAAGTCTAACAAAGCTCATAATTGTTATAAATATTTCTCACAATTCAACCTATGTAACTTTTTCTAGTAATGGCTGATAATCTAGAGAAGAAGCTGATAAGACCTGGGATGTCATCTTCAACCATGAAAGGCTGGCAGCCATTACAGACCCCTCCACTCACCTGTACCCTATAGCATCAACAAGACTTCTTCAGAAACAGTCCCCCACCTAGATTATCCATAAAATTAACAAAAACACAGAATATATCCTAGCAAGTAAAATTTAAAAAGATGATTTATGAAAAACAACGTCAAATTATTCATTTATAATAGCATGTATACTTAACAAAGCCAGCTTGGTACAAACAGGAGTCCCAAACTAAAAATAGAAAGTTGCTTAATTAATACAGACTCCGTAACAAAAAAAAAACCCTTTAAAGTGATTACCTCACCCTTATGTGTTCTAGAATGTGACTCTTTCCAAAATTCCCTAATGATAACTGATAATTAAAGTTAGAATACAATGTAACAAATACATTGATGCAACTCTTGGCATATGAAATATTGCTTATCAGGGGCACATATATGTACACATCTTCCAGCATCACACAATAGTTCTTTATAGCATTTTTTTTTCAGGGCACATATTTGATCCTAACTGAGCAGTCTAATCTTGACAGAAGTGGTTATTTTTTCTGCTTATTTTTAATTTTCTTATTTGGTATACTTGCCACACTATAATCTTTCCCAAGTTATTATAGCTTAGACTAAGATAGGCCTTTGTATGAAATAACCCTTAAAATCCCTGAAGCCTAAAACCACTAAGCTTCTTAGCAGATTGGATTACATGCACCTAACTGGTTAGTAAAAGCTCTGCTTCCTGCTTTGCTCCTCGGTGGGAAAGTAACATCGAGAGGAATATGAAGGAAACTATATTCCCTAACTTACTACAGAGGGAATCTGGAAAGCTGGTATTCCAAGGTAGGAAAGTCTCCACTTTGGAAGGTGAGAGTTGAAATCCAAGTACATTGTCCTGCTTGAAATATCATTCCCACAAATTCTCTCCCTAACAGCTACATTGACTTGAAGTGAGCACATGGTTGATTATATCTCCCTCTAGAAACAGCCATTATCCATTTGTTCTCTCTTCCTGCCATGACACCCAATCCCTCAAAGCAGTTATTTGGTTTCCTCATCTATGAGCTCAGGGACCTTAATGCAGATACCACCCATCTTGCAATACATGTAACTCACTTGAATTTGCATGTCTTATGGCCACCTATAAATCTCCTAGTTTCAGGTGGTTCATCAAGAGAGGATGAGGTGAGCATGCTCCCATAAAATGTTTCCGACTCCTTCATTTTATACTCTCTCCATCTTTCTTATGTTCTATGACTTACTATGTTTATATATTATCACCATATATTTGCCCTTCGATTGCTGGAGACTGGTTTTCTCTGACAGTCCTCTAGAGCCTCACATAGACTAATAGGTCATCCCTCACCTGGAACATTGTTATCATGGCGGGATAGGGGAGCATGTTTAATAGTGCACTTCTTCTTCAAGGTTCCTACCTTGATGAGATGCATATCAGCTTCAATCACATATCATCAGTGGAAGCAAGTCATATGACTATGTTTATTTTCAGAAAGATAGAGAAATATTACTCTGCCAGAAGGGTGGAAGAAGAAAACTAGAAATATTCTCTGAACAATGATAATAAAAAGCATGTCTAGTAATTTTGATCAATGCCTTCATTTAAAAAAATCTTATTGGGGCCTTTTATAGTTCTTACCACAATTCATACATATATCCTTTGTGTCAAGCACATTTGTACATATATTGCCATCATCGTGTTCAAAATACTTTCTTTCTACTGGAACCCTTGGTATCAGCTCCTTATTTTTTCCCTTCCTCCCTCATGAACCCTTGATAATTTGTAAAAAAAAAAATTAATGTCTTACACTGACCACTGTCTCTCTTCACACACTCTTCAGCTGTCCATCTCCATGGCAGGTGGCTATATGTTAGTCATTGTGATTTGTTCCCCTTACTTCCCCCACTGTCACCTTCCATTCCTGGAATTCTACTCTCATTATAAGTCCTGAGGGAGTTGGTTATCTGTCCTGGCTTCCCTGTGGTGAGCTCTTATCTGTACCAGTGTATATGCTCTGATCTAGCTGAATTTGTAAGGTAGTATTTGGTTCATGATAGTGGTGGTGGGGGGGGGGACATTAAAGAACAAAGTTGTATGTTTCCTCAGTGCTAAACTGTATCCTGACTGGCTCATCTTTTTCTTGTGACCATTCTGTAAGGGGATCTCCAATTGACTATAGATGGGATTTGGGTCCCCACTCTGCACTTCCCCTCATTCACATTGCTATTATTTTTTTGTTTGGTTTTGGGTCTTTGATGCCTGATAGCTGATCCCATAGACACCTCATGATCACACAGGCTGGTGTGCTTCTTCCACGTGGGCTCTGTTGCTTCTAAGCTAGATGGCTGCTTGTTTATCTTTAAGACCCCAGGTGCTGTATCTTTTGATAGCCAGGTGTGGCAGTCATGTGCTTATGTTAATTTTATAATTGAAATATAGGGGTGGAGTCTGACCTGTTAATCAGGAGAAAGCCATTGAGTAGCCGATGAGGCCTCTATGTGGGCATGGCTTTCACCTGAGACTCCTGGGAAATCTCATGGTATTTCCCTCGTGAAGATGAGAAACAGTCTTCCCCAGTTGTTGGGAGTTAGTTTCAGAGACGCTTAATCACGGAAAAGACAAGATGCAGCCTCTGAGAAGTTGGAGGAGCCAGCGGAGAGACCACCCGGCTTTGCCCTGATGAAGACAGACCTCTGAAGCTGGAGTGGCATGCTGTTGATGGACCTGAGCCCTGGAAGTGAGGAGCCATGGGGAGACACCCCTGTCAGCGCCAGAATTCTGCACCCACTGACCTGTGACTTCCTGAGTCAGAAGCAGACGTTATAGACTGACTTCGGGCATATGGGTTAATATTGGACTTATGATTTTGCACTGGACTGGATTGGGATGCCTTCTTAAGGTCATATTTCTTTTGTACCCTTTCCTTATACTTATATGCATGTCTCTGAAATTTGTTCCTCTAGTCTATCTGGACTAACCCACCAGGCACAATCAACTTTCTTCACCACATTTACTTATGCACCTCTTTTGTCTTCAGCGATCATGTAAGGAAAGGTAAGCATCACAAAATAC
>PVJH01025071.1:0-32118 GCA_004026705.1 Nesogale talazaci
CCTTGATTTAGAAAAGGCTGTTCAGCTCTCTCTTCCGGTCCGGGCGCTCGGGGAGCATCGGGAGCGGTGCAGACATGGCCAAGTCCCAGAACCACGCCACGCACAACCAATCCAGAACTCCGATCTCTTAAGGGGCTGGACCTCAAGTTCCTGAGGAACATGCGCTTCGCCAAGAGGCACAACGAGAAGGGCCTGAAGAAAATTCAGGCCAACAACGCCAAGACCGCGGCTGCCTGTGCCCCGGCCATGAAGCCCACGAAGGTCAAGGCCAAGACGGCAGCAACCGCAGCAACCACAGGCTCAGCCGACTGGCCTACTTCACCCACCCTGAGCTTGGCAAGCGGGCTCCGGCATGAATTGCCAAGGGCCTGAGGCTCTGCCGGCCTAAGGTCAAGGCACAAAGCAAGGCTGACACTCCAGCCAAGGCCTCCACTCCAACAAATGCTCCCAAAGGCGCCCAGGCACCCCTAAAGTAGAGTTCTTTCTCTGCGTGAGGGCCAGAGGGACTGGTTTGAGCCTGGGCTGCCATAAGCATGGCATGGGTGTCTTCCTGTGCTGTAGGTACAAAGAAACCCAGGTGGTGCTGCTAAAAAAAGAAAAGAAAAAGAAAGGCTGTTCATTAGATATTATTTCTGGTGTGAAATGTTTTATGGATTGTCCCTGCCACTTATTTCCTTTTAAATCTAGCACTACATCTCAAAAATATTAGTGAACTTAGGTAAAAAGGTATGCCATCATATGTGTAACACCTTATAGACTCAATTTGGTGCTTCTCCAATGCTACCTCTTGGAATTATTTCATTCAAATTCACAAGGAAATGGAGTGGTTTTTCTTATGTTTCTTGGCTAGGAATCTCTTGATCCTGAAAGTCTTGTGAGAAGACACACATTAAGGACAGAACACAGTCGCATTCATAATGGCGGAGAAGAAGAAAGAAACCCAACACCAAGAAGAGATCTTCTTTTCCCATCAAATAGATCTACCAACCTTCTTAAAAATTGTTGATTATAAACATGTGGGCTTATTTCTGGACTTTCATCTATATTTCATTGTTCTATTGTTATTGTCTATGTCTATTGCCATACTAATGCCAGGCTACCTTCATTACTAAAAACTGTATAATATATATTGGCATCACTGCCCTCTGGTGGGAGTGGGAGGCCCAGCCTTGCTCCTGGAGAGCTGCTGCTGGATTTGAACTGCCACACCAGTGGGCCGGGGTCCTGCACTCAACCACTATACCACTGGGGCTCAGCCCTGTATAATATCTTTTAAAATGAAGAAGTATGAATTCTCATACCCTTCACTTTTGGGAATTTATAAGCCTAAAAGTTCTCTTGAACAGCAACTTTTTTTAATTAAAATGTTTTATTTATTTATTTTTAATTAAATCATTTTATTGGGGGCTTGAACATCGCTTTTCACAATACATAAATAAACATACTGTGGAAGGCACCTTCACATGTCTGCTGCCATCATTGTTCTCCAATCATCCGCCTTTTCCCCTGAGCCCCTAGTATCAGCTTTTCCATCCCTTCCCCCCTTTCCCTGCCCTCTCCTTCCCATCAACCCTCAATACTCTAGAAACTATTATCACTCTGTCATATCTTACACCGTCCGACCTCTCCCCCAACCTACTCCCCTGATGCCCATCCCACAAATAGGAGCTTAGGTGTATATCCTTGCAATTGCCTCCGTCACTCCACCCCACCTCCTCTCTACCCCTCCATCAGCTCCAATCTAACCACTGGCCCGAAGGGGCTCATCCATCCTAGTTTCCCCATATCTCCAGCTCCCCTCTCCACCAGTGTACCTTCTCCAGTCCATCTGGATTTGTAAGGTAGAGTTGGGACCATGATGGTTGGCGGGGAGGAGGCTTTAGGAACTAGAGAAAACTTGTAAGCATCATCACTGTCCGGCTGCCTCTTGACTGATCTGTCTCCTCCCTGTGACTCCCCTGTAAAGGGGTGACCAATTACCCACCAGTGGGCCTTAGGTCCCCAACCTGCTCTTCTCCCCCATTTGCAATGATGTGATTCTTGTTCTTTAATGCTCGATACCTGCTCCCTTCGGCCCCTCTTGATCACACATGCTGGTGTGCTTCTTCCATGTGAACTTTGCTATTTCTGTGCTGAATGGCAACTCAATTATCTTCAAGTTTTTGAGACTCCATACGTTCAGTCATTTGGTATCTGGGCACCATTGTTTCTTCTACTCTGTATGCCTCTGTATCCATTTGTCTTCAGCGATATTGGGAGTCATTGGTCCATTGATTTTGATTTTCATTCTTTGATGTCTGATACCTGATTGTTTCAGCACCTTATGATCACACAGGCACATCTGCTTTCTTCGCCACTCTTACTCATGTTCCCACATGTCCTCAGTGGGCACCTTGGGGATGTGTGCACACAATGATATGTTCCCCCTGTCTCCCCCCCCCCCATTTGATGTCTATTGCCTAGGCCTTTCACCACTGTGTGGTCATGCTGGCTGTTGTGCATCTTCTGTGTGGGTGTGGTCTCTTCTCAAGTAAATGGTTTATTATTTATCTTTAGGCTTTTAAGACTTCATATATATCCTTTGATGGCTGGGCACCATCAGCTTTCTTCACCACATTTGCTTGTGCACCCATTTTACTTCAGTGATCGTGTTGGGTCAGTTAGCCTTGAGGAATACCAGATTCATAGAACAAAGTGTTCTTGCATTGAGGGAGCACTAGGGAGAGGGCCCAAGGTCCACTTGCTACCATAGTATTTGGCCTATAGATATGTTCTTAAATTTATTCCCACCTTATAATAGATAGTTGTATTTATGTATGGACATACCTATGTTTAGACCTTTGCAAGTGCCCTTTGCCTTCTAGCTCTTTCCTTTATTTCCTTCCATCTCTCTCCTGTCCCACCATCATGTTCCACCTTCATTGGCATTTCAGTGTTTCCTCACAAAATCATTGTCCTTGCTTAATCCCAACCAGGCCTCCCACACCCTCCTTTCCATCGATTCCAGACCACTTGTTGTTCCCCCTCCCCATCCATGTGTTTGTCCACATCCCCTTCTCCTCCCCTCTCTTGTGCCCCTAGGAATCATTGTTTGTCTAGTCCTTTCTCTGGCGCATTGGGTCTCGAGGGGGATGTATTCCTCTGAGCATCATGTGTCAGCATGGAGCATCATGTGTCGGCATGGAGCTTCCTTCCTTCTTGTCTTTGTCCCACTTCTAGGGATGGGGTCTATCTGACTCTGGTTGCATCCTGCTCTGTAGCTCTCTTTTCTTGCGTCCTTCCATGCATCCACGCTATCCTCATGGTTGGATGCTTCGTGGTAGGAACTGCTTGCCCATTCCGGTTTCTGTGGAGACAAGACCAGTACTCCCTTCTGGGTGGGTTAGTGCCCCATTCCCTCTGTTATCCTTTCACTTTTGAAAGGATAAAATAAAATAAAATAAAGCCCTATGTTCTTACCCCCTCCATCCCCTCATCCTTCTCCCATTACTGTGTTGCACCCAGTGTGTACCTCCCTGGGTTTGGTCCTCCCTCATCCCCTTACCCTACATCTTGGACCAACTGTTATGGTATAGATGTCTTCTCTTTTATACTCACCATATTGTTTATACTTACCTCAGGGGGCTCATGCAGTTCTTATCCTTTTGTGCTTGACTGGCTTCGCTTAGCATAATTCCCTCCAGTTCTTCCCATGGAGAGATGTATTTCATGTGCTTGTCAGAGCTTTTGAGTGAGGCATAGTACTCCATTGTGTGTATGTGCCAGAGTCTGTTGATCCATTAATCTACTGATGGAAATTTAGATTGCTTCCAACTCTTTGCGATCGTGAATTGTGCTACAATGAACATTGGCGTACATACTACTGGCTGTGGTTTATTTCTTGTTTCTTCTGGGTATATACCCAATAGTGGGATAGCTGGATCATAGGGTAGCTCAACTTCCATTTTCATTAAGTATCGCCAGACTGCTTTCCATATGGGCTGTACATATCTACATGACCACCAGCAATGTAGAAGTATTACTATTTCATCACATCCCCTCCAACATTTGTTGCACTCCAATTTTCTGATCTGGGCTAGCCTCAAAGGTGTTAGATGATATCTCATGGTTGTTTTGATCTGCATTTCTCTGATGGCCAGTGAGCAGGAGCATTTTCATAGATCAATGGAAAAGAATAGAAAACCCAGAAATAAAACCACTAGCATATAAACAACTGATTTTCTTTTTTTTTTTTGGGGGGGGGGCATCACTCCTCTCCGGTGGTGGGAGTAGGAGGCCCAGCCCCACTGCTGGAATTGAACCTCCGTCCCAGTGGGCCGCAGTCCCGCGCACAACCACTACGCCACCAGGGCTCAGGCCTAGACAATTGATTTTCAACAAAGGCTCCCAAAGCATCAAGTGGGAGGGAGATGTCCTATTTAACAAATGGTGCTGGAGACAATGGCAATCCGCATGTAGAAAAATGAAACAGGATCTCTACCTCACCCTATGCACAAGAACAAACTCAAGGTGGATCATGGACCTGGAAGCAAAACCACAAACCATCAGGACCATTAGTGAGAGGATTGGGGAAAGTCTAAGAACCTTGACCCAGGGGATACAAAGGCTAACTGCAATAGGACGGTGTACTAATGCAGGGGAACCTGAAATTGACAAATGGGACTTACTAAGAATAAAACACATATGTGCATCAAAGGACTTTACTAAGGTGGTAGCCCGGCAACCCACAGACTGGGAGAGGATTTTTAGCAACGATACAACAGACAAAGGACTTATTACAAAAATCTACAATACCTTCGTTTCCTGCAAGAATATGAAAACAGATAACCCTTTGATGAAATAGGAAAAAGAACTGAAAAGAAGTTTCACTAGGGAGGAGGTCCATATGGCCAATAAACATATGAGAAAATGCTCCCACTCACTAGCCTATCAGAACAGCAACTTTTAAATGGTACCCCAGTAACCATTAAGCACATAGTAACCATGGAAGGAAACCTATATACACTAAATAGAAAAATGAAGATTTTATGAAATCTCAAATTTTGGGGAATGCTCTTTCACTTTTCTTCACACATGGGAGACTCAAGCTCAAAAGTCTTAAATTGTTTATTGAATAAAGAAATAATCATTACATTATTGCTTTGAACTAACCTACTGATTTATTGTTAAAATTGTAACTTTAACATCTTTTTTTAAAATCAGAATGGTCCCTATATGTATATAGAATAACTAAATTTCTGTGAGCTTTATTTTTAAAATCCTGATTACCCTAGTATATTGAAATTGTTCTAATTGTTTATAAGAAAGGAAACAGTAAATCTGCTTTATACATTTTGAAAGACTGTTTCAAAGCAAATAGACAAAGAAAGAAGAAAACATAACCTAGATCCCATGTGACCCACAAATCCTAGATATTAACTACTTAGTCCCTACAAAAGAAAAATTTGCAAACTCCTAGTCAAGAATTTTGAAATGTAATTCTACTTGGCAAGTTAGTTTGTCACACTTTCATAATTGCTGACTGTAGACTCCTGGATCAATAATAAAAGATTATGTCACTGAAAGCAGTGGTCAGAGTGTTAGCATGTCTCTGAGCCCAGTTCTAATAGGGAGACATGGAGGACCACTTGATACCAAGTCACATAGGAGAGACAATCAAAGGTCTAGAATTTTCTTGTGCAAACATCATACATATAGTAAATCCATTCTTCTCACTTAGGGGATGAGCATTTATACAGTAGATAAGACTGTGAATGCTTTGACTGATTTAGTTGCATATCTGGAGCGACTATTTTCAGAAATTGTTCTAGATCAGGAAATGGATAATCCTTCTGGTCTGTTACACTCAGCAGGTATGCCCATGTGCTCTGCCTTTCTCCAGATGTGCTCCTAGCAGTATTTGTCTGCAGGTTATTAGCAAAAGCGGAGCTTCCACTAAAATTCTGTTGCGGCCTTATTGATGTAGACTGGAACCCTGTACTTGGTGGTGTAATAACTCACTGCCATTGAATTTATTCAGGCTTACAGAGACGACAGGACAGCAGAGAACTCCTCATAGGAGTTGAGAGTCTTGTCTTTCTCCCGGGATTTCCGATGGTGAGGCTGGCAGTTAGTAGCCCAAATCAGAACCACAGCACCACGAGGGTGCATTTTAAATCCTCTTGGTGACGACCACCAGGCCCACAGTAGGGAGGTAAGTTTATACTCAATGAACTATGATTTTTACTTGGGTCCTCTCACACTAAATTTTATTTTCTTAGAGGAAGTCCTTTGAAATCTTTGGTTATTTAATTGAGTTTGTGTTGTTTCTTGGTGAAAATATTTTCTGGCCTCCTAACATCCTCTCCTATGGTCTATTAATTTATCTACTTACCTATGACAAGAAAAGTCGATAGAAAGTGAAGAGGTGTATGGCCTTAAGTCCCTACTGAGCTGGTACTGGGAGTGAAGTAGCTCAGAAAGTCTCAGACCAAAACTCTTTGAATAAACTTTGTTTCTAGTTTCCGCTTATAAGTATTTTTAGGATTTTCCTCTTAGTCTTTACTTTATGATCACACTTTTTTTTGTTTCATCTGTGTCAGATCATGAGGCTTGTCTAAATTGTGTTTAGCAATGATTAGACTTTCGAAAATTTTCAAAGGCATAAAGTTGCATAAATACTGTCTTTGAGTATTGAAGTATTAGGATCTTTTTGATCTAAATGTTGACTCTTCAATGCCTCAAAGCTGTTTCCATCATATTTTCAAACTACAATGTTAACTTGTATGCTGATTGCTTTGACAAGAATAATTTTACCAGGGACAACTAGTGGCCACTTTGGCGACTTTTGACAAGAACCAGTAGTTCATTAGAGAAGAGCTTTAGAACAAAAGAGAACTCTGAGGAGGGGGTCATCTTGTATTCCTACAGAATTGATTATGTTGTTTAACTGAGATGACCTCCCCTTCTTTGTGCCATACTTTGAAGATTAATAAGCACTGACTTTTCAATTGTATAGCTAGATATAATTGTCAAGGGTCTAAATTATACTTTAAACCAGTTACAATAACACCCTTTGTGTGTTTACATGTCAAAAATAGGTATTTCAGCAGCTAAATTTCTCTGCTCTTCTGTAGAGAAAACAATTAGCTTTAAACCACAACAACTTCATTTTTGCCCAGAACCATCTCCTTTTCATTTTGTTCTACTTCTCTCTCGGTTTCTCCCTCTCAGAAAATTCTAAAGATTAATTGATAAAACTAATAATTTAATTATTATGTATATACTCTAGAAATAAATAATCCAAATAAACAGTCACAATAAATCCAAGAAAAGTTACTAAACTCTCTGTGCTTGTTTTGTGAGCCCTGAAAAGTATATTTACAGTCTTTGTTACTATGGTTATAAAATAAGGAGAAAAGGCCTCAGGTACACGATTAAAGAACGCTTACCATGATTAATCTCCCACATAAAATAATGTCAGCATAAGATTTTATTTTACATAGGGGCAGGGTTGAATTTCTCATGACTTAACCTTTCTAAATCTCCATTGTTGATTTTACAAATTAAATAAATAGACATTGTTTTGTATATGTTTAAATTATATATAAGAGGGCTTCAAGCATTTCATGGAAAAATTCCATAATCTTTCCATTCTATTTTTTTAAGTAATTTTAAAAATTCATTTTATTGGGGGCTCATACAACTCTTATCACGGTCAATACATACATTCATTGTATGCAGACCACATTTGTATATTTGGCACCATCATCATTCTCGAAATGTCCTCCCTTTACCTAGACCCTTGATATCAGCTCCTCATATTTCCCATCCCTTCCCACTCCTCCTCCCTCATGAACCCTTAATAGTTTACAAATTATCATTATTTTGTCATATCGTACACTGTCTGATGTGTTCCTTTACCCTGTTGTCTATACCCCAGGGAGGAGGTCATATGTAGATTCCTATAATTGGTTCCCCCTTTCTGCTCCACCTTCTCTCCACCCTCCCAGTATCACCACTCTCACCACTGGTCCTGAATTCCTTATGTGTCCAGCTCCAGTGTGCATCCCCTGGTCAAGCCGGATTTGTGAGGTTGAGTTGGGATCATGATAGTGGGGGGTGGGGGGGTGGGCGGGAAAGCAGGGAGGAAACATTTAAGTACTAGAGGAAAGTTGCATATTTCATTGTTGCTATATTGAACCTTGATAGGCTCGTCTTCTCCCTGTGACCCTTCTGTCAGGGGATGTCACTCCACTTACTGATGGACTTTGGGTTCCCTTTAAAGAAATACTTAACGTCCCATGTGTATATTTAATTGCTTTCAAGAGAACAAAATGGTAATAACAGACATTGGTAGTATAGTGGTGAGCATAGCTGCCTTCCAAAATGATAATAACAGATATCTTTTAATTTTTTGAAATTCTTAAATGCCACAAATAATATTGAATATATGAGCTAAAATTGTAATTTCCAGATTTTAACTAACTTTAAGATCTTAGATACATGATTGAGCTAAATAATAATTTTCTGTTCACAGAATAAATTTTAAGTCGAAAATAAACACAAATTGATGACTAGACATAATTTTATTTTATCCTCATGGCACAATGAGTACACACTTGTTTGCTAACCAAGTGGTTTGGTGAGTCAAACTCAGCTGATGCAGGATAGGAGAAAAGGCCTAGAGATTTGTTCCTGTAAAGGTTTTAGCCTAGGTAGGGGATGGACTTTGGGCCTCTGCTCATACCCTCCCTCAACGCAAGAACACTTTGTTCTAACCAATTGGCAGTCTGGGACGATCACCTTCCTCACTGAAGACAAAACAGATGCTTAGCAAATGTGGTGAAGAAGGCAGATAGTGCCTGGGTATTAAAAGATAGAGCATCTGGCGTCTTAAAGGCTTGAAGTTACACAAGTCGCCATTCAGCAGTGAAGCAACAGATCTACATGGAAGAAGCACACCACTGAGATGATCATGAGGAGTCATAGGGTCCGACCGGGTAAAGCAGACACATGACAAACACAAGCATATTGTTGATAATAAGGGGGGCTGGAGCAGACATCCAAAACCCATTTGTAGATAGTGGAACAATCTCCACACACAGGGTAGAGGAGTCACAAGGGTGCAGTAAAGCACGGTTGAAACACTATATTCCTCTGGTTCCTTGAGGCTTCCTTACCCCCTTCTATCGTGACTCCAGTGCTGCTTCCCAATTCAGACTAGGCCGGAACATGTACACAGGTTTAGATAGGGATGGGAGCTCACAACATGCAGAATTCTGGAATAGGAGTGGGAATAGTGATACCTAAGGGTAGGACACAAGGAGAAGAAGAGGGAGAAAAAAGAGGGAACTGATCACAGTGATTGACACATAGCCATACACCCTCTACAGAGGAAAGAACAGAAAACATGGGGGAAGGGAGACAGCAGTTGGTGTGAAAGATGAAAATGATAACAATGTACAATATATCAGATGGTTAAAGGGGGAGAGAGGAGGGAAGAGCTTTTATTAATAAAAAATAATAGAACTTCTTAGATCGTTGCCCTACTTTCTATGAAATGTGTAGCTTTCTAACAGATAACAATCTTTCTACAATATTAAATTTACTGACGAGCTTTCCCTTACTGATACAAGATATCCACAATTGCTTGCTACTATGGGGAAAGAATTCATGAGCTGTAAATTTGGGGGGATGCTCCTCTGTATTCCTGATTTAGTTATTTAAAAATTTTATTGAAGGTTTCTACATATAAAGAATAATTTAATATTGCCAAGAAGGATAAGTTAGCACATGCTCATACTAGAACCTATTCTCTCTCTTTTTTAAAAAAACAACTTTTTATCAGGGGCTCTTACAGCTCTTATTATATTTCATACATACATTTATTGGGTCAAGTACATTTGTATATATATCAGTATTGTCATTTTCAAAATATTTTCTTTGAACTTGAGCCCTTGGTATCAGCTCATTTTATGCCCTCTCACATCCTCCCTCTCTCATGATCCCTTGATAATTTATAATTTATTATTGTTTTCATGCCTTACACTGACCACTGTCTTCCTTCACCCACTTTTCTGTTGTCCACCCCCCCTCCATATTGTATTAATAAGCCAATCATTGTGATTGGTTCCCCCTTTCTCCTCCAGACCTTACCTTTACACTCCTGGTATCAATATTCTTATCATGGGCCCTGAGGGGGCTATCTTCCTGAATTCCCTGTCTTGTGAGCTCTTGTATTTACCAGTGTAATTGCTCTGGCTTAGCAGGATTTGTAAGGTAGAATTACCTTATGACAGAGGGAAGGTGGGAAAGAAACATAAAGAACTAGAGGAAAATTATGTTTCTTCAGTGCTATACTGCATCCTGATTGGCTCGCCTCTTCCTTGTGTCCCTTCTGTAAAGGATGTCCCATTTTCTACTGATGAGTTTTGGGTCTCCCTCCTCCCTATACCCCTCATTCACATTGATAGAATTTTTTTTCTTTTGGGTCTTAGATACCTGATCCCTGATCCCTTCAACACCTCATGATCACACAGACTGGTGTGCTTCTTCCATGTGGGCTTTGGTGCTTCTCAGTTAGATGGCCGCTTGTTCATCTTCAAGTCTTTAAGACCCCAAACACTGTATTTTTGTTTGTTTGTTTGTTTTTGTTTTTTGTTTTTTGGGCATCACTGCTCTCTGGTAGTGGGAGTAGGAGGCCCAGCCCCACTGCTGGAATTGAACCTCCATCCCAGCGGGCCGCAGTCCCGCGCACAACCACTACGCCACCAGGGCTCAGCCCCACTGTATTTTTTTATAGCCAGGCACTATCAGCTCTCTTCACCACATTTGAAACCACATATGAACCCATCTTGTCTTCAGAGATCGTTTCAGAGCAGATGAGCACCAGAGAATGCCGGGTTATGAGAGCAAACTGTAGAACTTACTCTTTAAAGATAAAAATTTCTCATAATTAAACCACACCAGATGTTCATTTCTTTCACCCATACCTGCCAGCTGACAAAATATGAGTATATGAAATTGTTTATTTATACATACACACAGAGTCCAACAGTACATTGGTTTTTAGACGAGGTAATGATCTGGGAGCCCTTTGAAAGAAAGGAAGATATCTGATTTCTACAGTACCATACCCTCCATGAAATGGACAACAAACATAACTGTAGATGTCATGAAGCATGTGCGATGACACCAGGACAATCACAGGCAAGTGGGTGCAGAGTCTTATGTGTCCAGCGACAGTAGAAGCAGGGGTGTCCCCATGGCTCCTCGTTTCCAGGGCTCAGGGTGCATCATCAATATCCATTGGTGGTAGATGCATCTTAGCACTGGCAGGGATCTCTCTGTGACTTTTCTAGGTTCAGAGGTATGGCTCCATCAGGGTAAGACCAAGTGGCTTCTCCTCCGACTCCTCCAGTTCCTAGAACTCAGGATCTATGTTGCCATCTTGTCTGGTCCATCAAGCATCTCCCTGGAACTAAGTCAAGTCTCTCACCTCCAATTGGGAAAATGCCTCAAGACTTCTCAAAACTCTCAGGGAAAAGCCACGCCCACACAGAGGCCTCATTGGCTATCTCCAGATTGACAGGCTAGACTCCACCCCTATCCTCCCAGTGCTGAAATTGACACAGATCAGTGACTGCCACAGGATATGTCCAATGTATATTGTATTAATCAACAATATAATTTCAGCAAGACTGTGAAGTGAAGACATGAGCAGAAGTCAAAGTCTTGATGTCCCTTTGAACATTATCAAATGGATTTTTAGCAAATACTTTCAGGAACCAATTAAGAATATGTACAGGATGTTATTTTTACTTCTTCTCAGGATTGACTAAAGCTTTTTCTTGCTGAGGAACAAGAACTAAAAAGGGGGGAAAGTACTGGATTTTTGTGTTTCCAAATTGGAGGGTTCCAGAGTATCACCTATAGCCAGGGATACAAAACTCACTGATAGTACTATAATTTACCTTTTACTCAGAAATTTCCAATTTTTATCTTCAACAAACTTTAGGAAAAGTGAAGAGAACTACAGGAGTTTTAAAACTAAAATCAACAAAGCTCTGAGAAATCTTTGAATTTTCACTGCACTTAGCCTCAATAGCAATAAGACTGCTCACTCTGGGACTAACAGATTATTTCCTTGTGTATTATCAGTCCTCACATCTACATTCATTTGGAAATATCTCTTCCAACCCCAGTTTCTACTTCACTATAGATTAGCATGGCCATATACTATAAGTGAATTATGATGCCGCTAAAATTATTAATGCCCCTGGTTGCGTAGTAGTCTGTGAACTACAAGGTCAGCAGTTCAAAATCACTAGCTGCTGCTAGGGAGAGAGATGAGACTTTCTCCATTTGTAAAGAGTTAACAGTCTCAGAAACCCACAGGGACATTTCTACCCTGTCCTCGACAGTTGCTGTGAGTCAGAATCAAGCGGAGGCAGTGAAGTGAGGACAATTATTAGCAGGTTCTAGCTGCATCTTCAAAACACCCACCTTTAGTAACTCTTCTGATCTGTGGATCAAAGGCAAACACACACACAGAATATGCAGTTGTGCATTGAATTACTTGATGCAGATCCTGCTAGCCACAGTCTATGTAATTCTGATCAAAAGACTTTTTTCTGTTGGGTTTAAGTAGGAGAAGGTAGGGGAAGATGTTGATAGGATTAAATTATTTCACTATGAGTGACTGCTAGCATTTTTTTCTATTGTAAAAACTTGATCATCATCACGGGGACTGCCAATTTTATCACTTTGCTGGGTTTAAAATGAGTCATCTTGGAAGCAGGAAGGGTGATCTTACTACCATCTCAAGAAAGAAGAGGTTAATATTATTCTGTACTCTTTTTGCAACTTTTTATGATGAAACCTCTTAAAATGAAGATCTTAATTTTTTTTGCAGTTAAAGATCATTTTATTGAAGAGACACAAAGTGGGGAGAGGTGAGGGTCAGTGGCAACCCCTAGCCCCACCAGGGGGTACAGGCCCCCTCCCCACCTCTCCCCCTTCTCCCAATATCGCCCCCTTCCCCACTGCGCATTGCGGGGTAGGGGATGTGGGTGAGGGGACAGGACGACGGCTGTGTGCAAACTCTGCCCTGGGGCGGGGCACAGGCAGTAGCGCTGCTGGGTGTTGGGGGGCTTGTAGGGTTCGAGGAGGAGGGCAGAGAACGTGTTGACCTTGTCTGCCCCTTGCACTTCGTGGGGTAAGAGCAGCAGCTTGACGATGTGAAAATCTTCACACAGGTCCTCCATCTGGTCCAGGTACTTGGCCTGGATCTTGGGGCGGGCTTCACACATCTTGCAGGGCTTCTCGGGGTCGGGGAAGACAAGCTGGTTGACGATGATGTTGTGGGTGTCGATCTTGCACTTGGCCAGCTCCTGGATCAGCCGCTCCGTCTCGTAGAGCGAGAGGAACTCGGCGATGCGCACGCAGATGCAGGTGGTCTGCTCAGGGTCTTTGAACTGCTCGCTGATGGAACGAATCACGGGCAGCGTCTCCTCCAGCTTGGAGGCCAGCTGGTCGGCGTTCATGTGCCCCCAGCCCAGCATGTTGCACATCTGTGAGATGAAGGGGCTGATGTGGTTCTTGATTGCATGAGGCGGCCCAGGCCCCTCTCCACGATGGTGGGGAAGGTGAGCAGCCTCAGCGTGTGGCCTGTGGGGGCCGTGTCGAACACCACCACCAAGAAGTTCATGCCTTTCACCAACCTCATGACTTCAGCGTAGCTCACGGCCTCGTCGATGCCGGGGAAGGCGCTCGTGGCCTCCTGCATCATCATCTTGCCCATGCTCACATGTTGTCCTCCTCAAAGAACTCGTCGGGCAGCTCGGCCCCTGCAAGGCTGGGGTCACTCTCCACAGCGAAGAGGTTGTCATCGCCTTTGACCTGGCTAACGTGGGCACCTTGGAGAACTTCGGGTCGAAAGCATCCGAGATGTTGTGGGCGGGGTCTGTGGAGCTGATCAGGACACCCTGCCGGCCCTTGGATAGCTGGACTGCCAGGCTCTAGGTACAGGTCGTCTTGCCCACGCCACCCTTGCCCGCGACGGAGATCCACTTCAGGCTGCGCTGCTCGATGATAATGCTCAGCGTGGGCTCCAGCGGCTCCACATCAGGGGCGTCCTCGAACTCTTCGGCTTCAAGCCCCCACCCAGCCACCCCTGCTGCCATCTTGGAGCCGGCTCACGTGAACAAGCGGACCGCACCACGCGAAGTACATACGGGGTCACTTTCCTATCCCAGTCCTCCGGAGGGCGTTTTCTTGAAATCTTATCCTCGTGTCCGCTCCCTTAGGAACTAGTACGAACGACCCTCGTAACGTCCTTTGCTGCCATGGCTCACCGAATCCTCTCCCAGTCTATCGTTTTCTCGATCTTAGTTTTGTGTGTGTGTGTGTGTGTGTGTGTGTGGCATCACTGCCTTGGTGGGAGTAGGAGGCCCAGCCTTGCTCCCACAGAGCTGCTGCTGGATTCGAACTGCCAACCCTGTGGGCCGCAGTCCCGCACACAACCACTAGGCCACCAGGGCTCAGCCCAATCTTAATTTTTTTTTTTTTTTAAGCAAAAGTTCCTTGGGGACGCTCCAGAAGAGAAAATGGACTCCGTTTTCCTGTGTACCAATGTTAGTTGCAATTTCCACAAACAAAACAACTGGAAACATTGGTTCAAATTGGTCTCTGACCATAGCAGAAAGTTATAAATAAAACCATGCTGGCTCAACAAGCCCAACATGTTAGTGTAAATTTAAATTCATTACTAGAGTTACCATGCATAATCTAGAGCACTTCCTCTCAGCTCCTTAAGCTGGCTATCTGCTATTATAAACACGTTGTGCTGCAGTTGGATTGGAGCAGCTCATGATTCTTGTAAAAGGAAAGTCCACTTGGACCAAGAAGACCCCCTTGGACTTTGGAACATGCTTTGATTTCCTATCTGTAGGATATATTCCAAGGGAAAGGCCTTATTTATGTAGTTTTGATATTTTCTCACAGTGTAGAAGGCTAGAATTCCAAATTTAGGGTGCTAGAGATAGGGGAAGATTTCTCTTTATGTTAGTTTTGAACAAAGGTCCTTGTCTTTTCGGAAATTCTGCTCCTGGATGATGTTCACATGGCTTGACATCTCCTTTCCCCTATTTCTTCTCATCTCTTTTATATCTCAAATGATATGGACTCCAAGTACAGTCTAATCCTGCCTCCCTAACTTCATAATGAAAACGCATTCTTCAATGAGAATATAGCTTCAAACATCGAGGTTAGAATTTAGAACACATATTTTTTTGGTGACATAATTTAATCCATAATAGTTCACTTACTGTGTTTTAGTAGTCCATTGAATTCTGTTCAGCTCTAAGTAACTCAATTTTCAAAACATTAGGAGCAAAAGAGATGAACACAGGTTTTACTATAAACTTTGTTTTCTTAAAAAATGTTCCCATCTGCACAATACCACTGAATATTTGAATTCAATATGCTATTGTCTTGAATAAGAGAGACTAAAGAAGAAACAATGATTTGAATTATGATGCTGGTGAAGAATATTGGAAGTACTGTGGACTGCCAAAAGAAAAACAAGTCTGGGGGCTAAGCCCCGGTGGCGTAGTGGTTGTGTGCGGGACTGCGGCCCACTGGGATGGAGGTTCGATTCCGGCTCCACAGAGCAGAGGCTGGGCCTCCTACTCCCACCACCTGAGGGCAGTGCTGCCCCCCCCCTAAAAAAAACAAACAAACAAAAACAAAAAAAAGAAAAACAAGTCTGTCTCGGATGAAATACTGCAGGAATGCTCCTTAGAAGCAAAGATGACAAGACTTGGTCATCTCACATACTTTGGACATGTTATAAGGAGAGACCAGTCTCTGAAGAAGGAATTCATACATGGTTAAATGGAGAGGCAGGGAAAGGAGAAAGGCCTTCAACAAGATGGATGGACACAGTGGCTGCACCACTGGGCTGAAGCGTAAGAACAACTGTGAGGGTCACTCAGGACCGGACTGTGCGTCACTCGGTTGAACACAGGGTTGCTGTGAGTTGGAATGATCGCAACGACATCTTACAACACCACCACCAACACCACCACCAACATGATATAATGAGTCAGAATCGACTTGAGGACAATTTTGGTTTGGTGGTTTCATTTTGTCAGCTCTTAATCAAATAAATGTACTGAGAAAGAGAAAAGCAACACTGGCATCTGAGAACTGGTCTAACTGCCCTGTGCTCACAGTCAACCTGTGGTACTCCTCTTTTAAACATTTAATTCATAGAACACTCCCAGACAAAGTTACTCTCTGACTATGAGGAATCAAGTCCTGAAAAGACCATTTACTATTGTGGTCTTAACACAACAAACAAAAACATGAATGTTTTTCATGTCACGAACTCTAACATGAGTAAGTGCTTCTTCTCTGATTTCAAACTAAAAGTCCACTGGTTTTATAGGGACTCTATAGAACAGAACAGAATCACTCTCACTATTTCCAAGCATGAAAACCTTTACAAAATAAACTATCTCATCTTCTCATGGAGCGGCTAGTGGGTTTGAACCATCAACCTTTCAATCAGCAACCTAGAGTGCCACCATCCAGGGAGCCCCGGTGGTGTGGTAGTTACACCTTGGGCTGGAAACTGGAAGGCCAGCAGTTTGAAACCACCTGCCACTCAACAGGAGAAAGCCTGGGCTTTCTACTCCTGTAAACTGTCACAGAAAACTCACAGGGGCAGTTCTAATCTGCTCTATCACTGTGAGCTGCACCCTTGGCTAGTGACTTTGGCTAGTCATGCTTTCTTTTTCCTTACCTTTTAGATTCAACATTTTGTTTGTTTGTTTGTTTTGTTTTTGTGGTCCTCACTGCCCTCTGGTGGTGGTGGGAGCCACCCAGTGCTGCTCCTGAGAGCCACCACTGGATTCGAACCGCCAAGCCCACGGGCCACAGTCCCTCACTCAACCACTTACGGCACCAGGGCTCAGCCCCTAGATTCAACATTTTAAATTACCTAGTCATGGGAATACTCCCGATTCTCTCAGCATCCAATTCAGAGCACAACCCTGTAGTCTGTGCTGTTTTTTCTTTTCTTTTCTTTTTTATTGTGAATTGAGTGGATTTTTACAGAGCAAGGAAAATTGCTGGTTGTATTGCTTTATTAACCGTAAGGTCAGCAGGTGAAACCAACGAGCTCTTCCCAAGGAGAAGCTGTCTATTAACCCAAAGACTTACAGTCTTGCAAATTCAGTGCTATCATGTCCAATAGGGTTGCTATGAATCGGAATGGATTTGATGGTGTGAGTTTATTTACAGAGCAAATCAATTTTCTGCTTCATGTTATCTTATTATATGCCATTGGCTGAAATTCTCATAATGTAAAATGAAGTCGTTCTTGTCTTTGCTTACGGATTCTAATCCTCTTTGTTTTACTAACTTTCCTGCCTTTTGAGTTCTGTCCTGGCAGAAATGATGCCCTATTGATTTCAAATAGAAGGTGATTCTAAGTATTCTTTACCTACCTAGACATAATGTTTGATTGAAAACTGAGTCACAGGGTAAGTTTGGTTCCATTCTGAAGGATAACTAAAGGGTATGTATGATCTTGGGGATAAAGTCCCACATTCTTGAACTCTCCCAAAATCATGTACCACAAGTAGAAATCCTGTACTAAGTATCCACACTTTCATGGTATTCACAACCCTACTTTGCAACAAGTCAGTCAATCCAACTTTGCGTAACTATAGTGGTCTTTTGTTGGAGAACGATGAAAACAAAAAGTATGAGGGTCATTCTACATTTTCCCTTTTATGCTTCTGTTTTCAAAACATATTTTATTCCCTATTATTTTGATAACGTATCCAACCATCCCAATTCATCTTCTACTACATCAATGTTCTATTTTCTCATTTCTAAATTTGTCTAAGCAATTGCCTCTCAACTTTTTACCATAGGGCTTCCTCAGTGTGTTCTGCACCTTGCTGCCAAACTATGAGGGTTCCTTTGCTAAGACTGTCAAGGTTGCTATCTTTTGTGCATATATCTCTCAATGATTTGGTTTGTAACTAAAGGTTCTTTATAAATAAAAACTCCTTTTGGTAGTTGATGACCCAAATATTAGAACTAAGAGGAAAAATGACTTATTCTGATGCATAAGGGTGGTGGTGGTGGTGGGGTACCACCAGTTTTCTTTAACATAAAAGTGGCAAGAGAGTTTTGTAACTTTTTATTCCCTCCTGACACAAGTGACAAATGATTGCAATCGCTCCACACTCCCATGGGCATAGCAGGTTATGCAACATTCCAGTAGTTCCAAGACTAAGTTTAACCTTTTCCCACACAAGAAACATGAAAGAATGAGTGAAATTTTAATAAGAATAACCATGCAGCTAATCTAATTTAAAGTAAAAATGATCTACAGTTGTCAATATTTTAACTACTATACACAACAATGTACTAATGACAGATTTCTATTGAGTTTAAAATGATCAATCTCAAACATAATGACATGGATCATTTCTGTATGAAATAAAATATCATTTGTAGGAGTATAGTGTGTATACTTGAGTATAAGCCAAGGGCATCTAGTTTTACCACAAAAAACTGGAGGGTGGGCTTTTTCAGCATAAAAATGTGCTGAAGATGGACATTGGGCCTCTTCTCAAGTACTCTCTCAATGCAAGAACACTTTGTTTTAGTAAATTGGCATTCCATGATGCTCACCTTCCCAACATGATTGCTGAAGAGAAATGTGTGCATAAGCAAATGTGGTGAAGAAAGCTGAAGGTGCCTGGCTATCAAAAGATATAGTGTCTGGAGTCTTAAAGTCTTGAAGGTAAACAGGTGGCCAGAAGCAACAAAGCCCACATGGAAGAAACACACCAGCCTGTGTGACTACAAGATGTAAAAGGGATCAGGAATCAGGCATCAAAGAACATAAAATCATATCATTGTGTGCCCACTTTCATGTAAGGATCATTGAAAACAAATGTATGCATAAGCAAATGAGGTGAACAAAGCTGATGGTGCCTATCAAAAGATATAGTGTCTGGGACTTTAAAGGCTTGAAGGTAAACAAGCAACCATCTCGCTCAGAAGCAACAGAGCCCACATGGAAGAAACACACCAGCCTGTGTGATCATGAGGTGTTGAAGGAATCAGATATCAGGCATCAAAGAACTAAAAATTATATTATTGTAAATGAGCGGGGAGTACAGGTTGGGGACCCAAAGACCATCTGTAGGTAATGGACTTCCACTTACAAAGGGGTCACAGGAAGGAGATGGATCAGTTAGGATGCAGTGTAGCAATGATGAAACATACAACTTTCCTCTAGTTCTTCAATGCTTCCTTCTTCCCACTATCATTCTGCCTTACAAATCTGACTGGACCAGAGCTTGCGCACTGGTACAGAGAGGAACTGGAAACATAGGGAATTCAGAACAGATGATCCCTTCAGGAGTAGTGGTGAGAGTGGAGACACCATGAGGGTGGAGGGAAGGTGGGGTAGAACAGGGAACCAATTCTAAGGGTTTACATATAACCTCCTCCCTGGGGTATGGACAATGGGGAAGTGGGTGAAGGGAGACATCAGGCAGTGTAAGATATGACAAAGTAACAGTAATTTATAAATTATCAAGGGTTCATGAGGATAGGGGAGTGGGGAGGACGCAAAAAATGGGGAGGTGAAAAATGAGGAGTTGATACCAAGGGCTTAAACAGAAAGTAAATGTTTTGAGAATGACGAGGGCAACAGATATATAAATGTGCTTGGCTTACAATGGACATATGTATGGATTGTGATGAGTTGCATGAATCCCCAATAAAATGATTTAAAAAAATGTGCTGAAAAAACTCGTATTATACTCAAGTATATATGGTATTTAACTTTCCTATAATTAAGCCATAATTTCCTCAATCTCATCCATTCATTTATCAATTCAATATTTAGTAGAAGTCTAATATATGTTAACCAATGTGCTAACCTGTGGTTTGGGGTGAGGAATGGGAAACTATTCTATGGGTGAGAATATGTAGAGGACAGGTAACATTTCTCAAATTCACACTTGAAAAATGGCTAGAGCGCATAGAAGTGCATTTCTTAAGACTCTATCCACATCTCTATTGCATTGAGCAAACATTTCTTTGAAATTAGATAAGGAGGGCTGAGCCCCGGTGGCGTAGTGGTTGTGCGCGGGACTGCGGCCCACTGGGATGGAGGTTCAATTCCTGCTCACAGGAGCAAAGCCTGGGTCTCCTACTCCCACCACCAGGGCAGTGATGCCTAAAAAAAAAAAAAAATAAATAAATAAATAAAAGAAATTAGATAAGGAATGTGGCTTTGGCAATCACATTTTATTTTTCCCTTTCTGCTTAAGTACATGGAATAATAAAAATATGCAATCTAAGGGCAGTTTGGTTTATGGCACGTGGGCCATAGTCTGTTTAATATGTTCAATCTTCCCCACATCCCAAGGACATTCATTGAATCTAGATGCCAACAACAATTGGGTAGCCAGGGTATGTTTTAATTAGGACACTTTGGTGTCCTTGGTTTTTACCTTTTCCAATAGCATTTCAGCATGGGTCCGTGGTAGCCCTTTGAGAATGGGGGCAAGGGAAAAGGGCCAAGGAGGAAAAAGTCATTTATAGAATGGAGCATATCAAACTTGTACACTATTTTGTTAATCTGCTCAATGCTTTCACTTTATTCCTATATAATCCTTATAACGGCCCTGAAACTCATACCATCCATATGCTAACCCCATTCTATCCATGAAACTAATGTTGCTATGAAAACATGGGTAACTCGACCAAGGTGCCTGTAATTGAGCTCTTTTACTTTGCGAGTTCACCAAAAGGAAAGACTCCTATAAAGGACTCTATAGCGATCACTAACATTGAAAGGCTTCTTAAGAGGTCTGTGTGCGACCGAGATGCCGAGGTAATTCATGACCAAGCTCTACTCTCCCAGTCGGGAGGGCCCCCAGGTAGGTTGGCTCGAGTGCTCTGCGAGTAGGAGGATGCCCGGGCCACTCAGGTGCGCGCGCACCTGTCGCCTGTCGAGTGCGCGCTGCGGGAAAGGATTACGTGCTCCTCGCGCGTGCGCGTGCCCCCGACGATATTCCCTGAACGTGCGCCGTACGTGGGCACGGTGTCCCAGCGCACCGCGTGTCGTGCCCCGAGTCAGCTCTTCGCCGAGTGGGAGTCTGGGAGGGGCATTTCCGGGGCGGTAGCGGCTCCCCCTGGCGGCGGCCGTCCAGCGCTGGAGGCGTGCAGTCAGGCGTTCTCCGCGGGCAGCCGGCGGCGGGGCCTTGCCTTCGAGCGCGGGGTCCTCGGCGGCCTGGGTGGCTGCTCCTCCTGCTGCTGGCGTAGGCGGGGACGGCTGCGAGTGCTGCTGCTGTTGGTTCGCGGCGGCGGCGGCGGCGGCGGTGGCTGAGGAGGAGGAGGAGAAGGAGGAGGAGGAGAGCGAGGCGACGGAGGAAGGCGGAGGCAGGCGCGGCGGCGGCGGCGGCGGCGGCGGTGCCCGGGGCCGGCGGCGGCGAGGGGGGTGAAGATGGCGGACGTGCTCAGTGTCCTGCGACAGTACAACATCCAGAAGAAGGAGATTGTGGTGAAGGGAGACGAAGTAATCTTCGGGGAGTTCTCCTGGCCCAAGAATGTCAAGACCAACTATGTGGTTTGGGGGTAAGTCCGGTGTGGCCGTGGCCGGGGTGGCAGGGAAGAGTTGGCAGCCCCCAGGTGATTGACCTCTTTCGTAAACCCTCCCCCCGTTTCCCCTGGGGATGGGGAAAAACCAGGGTGCTCCAGGAAAAGTTTCTTTGCCAAGCAGAAGTTCACTTTTGGGGTGCTGCGTCTGTAGTGGTCCTTCTCTTTAAAATTTGGGAAGCCGAAGAGCAAGGTACCATGGGAATTTCCTACTTTTCCCTTCACTTATTATCTGTGTGTCGAGTGCCAGCAACGTATAGGGCTGGTGCACACAGATCTAAACATAGAGGTGCACAAAGGAACGGTCGTCTGCTGCCAGAGACGACTCTTTTTGTTCTTGATTTTCTCTTTTCCTGAAGGCTGCCATGTGTTGTAATTGTCTTTTCTCTCCCTGCAGCGCCAGGTTCATGTATTTCATGCTGGAGCGGGGAGAGGGACGGGGGACTAACTATGAAGTGAGACAGAAAGCAGATTAGATAGCTGCATTTTAAAGTCATCAAACCTGTAGGAGACGTGGAGGCAGGAATTGACTTGGGGAGAAAGTTTCTGGGGGAATGAATCGTGTGAGCGTTTGCAGGTGAGAAATTGCGTACCAGTCGTGTTGGGAAGGGTGGGGTAAAGAAAAATGACTTGGTTTGTTGGTACATGGGAGTTTCCTGAATCTAAATTGCTCAGTACAACATCCAGAGACAGGTCTCATTGGGGACCGTTTTCGTGGTCCCCAAGTGATATCACTTTCTTTGTGTTTTATTTGAGTATTGGAACCTCAACCCAAGACTCCCATAGTAGTTTTTGCTTGAGTGAAGAGTAGAGTGCAAAGGGCAGTGAACTTTATGAAGAATTGACAAAAAACTATGGGAAATTTAGGTTTTTGTTGGTTGGTTCTTAAAAAAAAGTTTTGCCTCAAAGACATATAAGGCAAAACTTATGAGATGTAAATGGAATGACATCATTCAGAGAGTCCTGTAGGAAACTTAGTACTATCTATTTTTTAAAAAATCGTCTCACAGGGCAATGATATCACAAAAAAAATTGTTTCAAACAAGTTTACATGGACAGGATTGCATTTGGTTACTTTCGTGTGTGTGTGTGTGTGTGCTTCTTTTAAAAAGCTGAAGGAGTACCAAGTGTGCAGTTCAGTAATCAGTTTGAGGAAAAAAATTCTTTAAGACCAAAGTCTCTGCTCAAAGAAATGTTACTTCATCTAAGTAGAAGAGTTAATATATATATTGATGTGAAGTGCTTTCTATATCATAAGAGTGTAATCACTTCGGACTGTGTGGTATTAAGAAATGCTTCTTAACTGTATGTTTGGTATATCAGCTACTAATAAACTTTTCCTGAATAAATCTATGAATGAATAAATAGCGTTGAAGAATGGGTGGGAATTCTGTGAGTGAAATGACAGGTTAGGTCTTCCCAAATGGTAGATAAAGCATGATAGGTAGAAAGTAAATGCTTTGACAAATGACAGAACAGTGAAACCACTAAAAAAGGAATGCTTGGAACAGTAGTTTTCAAACCTTCAGAGCAGTAAATCAAACCCAGAAATAACTTTTAATTTGTTACATGCATATGCTTTTGTATGCAGTCATATATGTATATCAATACATATGTACTGTTAAAAACAGTGCAGTTATTGCATGCAGTGCATTGTCACTTTTTCTGCTCTATAGCATTAATAAAGAAAACTTGGCAGTTTTTCATGTATTTGATTTCTTAGTGTAGATGTGTGGTTTTGAAATACATTGATTTAAAGGAAAAATGGGAATATAGGATGCTTCAGAAGCTTGTGAACAAATGGAGTCAAAATATTAATGCATTTTCCCGCCAAGCTTTTTAAGTCCCTTGTAGATGCTAGAAGCCCTGTATAAGATGACTAATAAGTAAATTCAGAACTAATTGTAGTGGACTGTATTCAAACAAATTTAAATATTGCATTGAATGGGAGAAAAATGTAGTAATGTGATCAGACATTAACAGTTGTTTAGCATATAGTTAGTGCTTGTGTTAGATCCATTGCCTTCTAGAGTACATTGTTGTAGCTTAGGGACAATTGGTTATTGGTCTTATTGGAGAGGTGTTATAAGAATCATGTCTCTGAAGTTTATTGCTGTGCTTCCTGTGTTGCAGGAATTGCTCAGCAGTATTTCCTGAGCAGGAGCCATAGTATAAATTTCTCTTAAGGTTTAGTACCAATCACTTAGTACTATCTATTATTGACAAAGTCTTGAATCTAATTTAGATCTAATTTTTAAAAGTTTATATTCTGTCTGAAGAATGTAAATTCTTTATGCTTTCCTTTCTTCTTGCTTTGTCTCACAGCTCCTTTATATTTCTTACATCCTAATGACTTATTTATTATATATTGCCATATATTTTGCTTGTTTATTTTAAATCTGTTGTTGTGCAGATGGATTTTAAAATGGGCATACATAAATGAATCCATTAACCCCAAAGAGTTGAATTAGAATTGTCAGTAAAAATCTTGTCTTGATTGTTTCAGGACTGGAAAGGAAGGCCAACCCAGAGAGTATTACACATTGGACTCGATCTTATTTCTTCTTAACAATGTGCACCTTTCTCACCCTGTTTATGTTCGACGGGCAGCCGTAAGTAGCATTCCCTATAACATTACTTCTTAGAATTAATATTAGGTATAGTTTGATTTAAGGAGCCCCGGCGGCAATGTTGGGTAAACATTTGACCTACGCACTGCAAGGTCATCAGTTCAAACATACCATCTCATTCACATGAGAATGATCAGGTTGTCAGTTCCAGCAAAGATTTACAGCCTTAGAATCCCTATATAAGGTCATTGAGTCTGAGTCAACATGAAGGCAGTGGGGTTTTTTTTTTGTGTGTGTGTAACTTGTCATGGATAACTTCCTAATGGGCTTCACATCAAAAAGTAAAAGATTTGTTTGCATGAAGCTTTCTTGGAGACCCAGAATAGGGTCACCGTGATATGTAGATAATTTTATAGTCTGTAATTCTTTTTCATGTATATATTTATAACAATAGATGTTTTGAAATGACTTACAGGGTTTATTTAAAAATGTATGTATCGGGCTGAGCCCCGGTGGCATAGTGGTTGTGCGCGGGGCTGCGGCCCACTGGGACGGAGGTTCAATTCCAGCATTGGGATTGGGGCTGGGCCTCCTACTTCCACCATCGGGGAGCAGTGATTGCCCCCCCGCCCCCCCCCAAAAAAAAAGTATGTATCTGTGAAAAGATGCAGAAAATTGGAACTCCAGTTTCAAAGAGAAAACAATTTTTTTGACATAAGAATTAAGAAACAGGTTTTAAAGTTAATTTCAATTTGATGAAATGTTCTTAATACTTTAATAAACTTGTTTTCAGTTTTGCCTGCTTGGTGCTTCTCATTTGAAATTTTATTATCAGAAGATATTTTAGAAACACTTGATTTCACAGATATTATGAGGAGACTCTTCACTTTTAGTGAAGGAGTGTGATATAACATGTAAGACTTATAGTGTTATTTGGGTGAAATATTTAGGAGACATTGCAAATTGCATACACCAAGATATATACAAATAAAATACTCCCTCCATATTTACCTTTCCAAATGAGACCTCCCCCCAAATTTCAAAATTTCTTGAATATAAATGTTTTTTAGCAATCTAAATGAAATAGTTGTGTCTGCTTTAGTATTTACAAATTTTAACTTAAACATATGCAAGGGTACTTCATAAATGGAATTGAAAGATAATGGAATTGTCCTAATACTTTTTAGTTTTTAAGCAATAGCAAACATTTCACAAACATCAATATCAGTGTGT
This sequence comes from Nesogale talazaci, assembly GCA_004026705.1. Taxonomy (NCBI): domain Eukaryota; kingdom Metazoa; phylum Chordata; class Mammalia; order Afrosoricida; family Tenrecidae; genus Nesogale; species Nesogale talazaci. Next base: position 25,485 of record PVJH01025071.1, read on the forward strand.
GTTAGCACCAGAGGCATTATTTGAGTTATCTGACATTGGCTAGAAGACATTAAAATAAAATTTACTCCCCCTCCCCACAGTCATCTCCTGGTGGGAGTAGGAAGTCTAGCCTTGCTCCTGGAGAGCTGCTGCTAGATTTGAACCCTGTGGGTCGCAGTCCTGCCTAGTTTACTTTTGTAATCTTCTTTGACCTCCTAAGAGTGTTGAGGTTGTTTTTAGCTGTTGTGAGATTGTTTGAAGTGATTGGGAAAGTCTCCTATCCTCTAACAAACTTTTTGTAAGGATCACATTGTAAGATTGTTGCTTTCTGAGGAGGAAATATTTAACTGTTAAGGAGTTGATTCTGGCCAATAGTGACTGTCCAACAGTATAGAACTGCCCCTGTGGACTTCGGAGACTAACTCTTTATGGGAGTGGAAAGCAGTGTCTATCTAATGAAACAGGTGGTGAGTTTGAACTACTGACCATTGGGTTAGAAGTCCAATGTGTAACCACTGTGTCACTAGGGAGCCTTGTGCTAAATGCCTATCATAAAAGCAATAAAATAGAGTGAAATTACTTGGGCAAGATGGTTAATTTAATTTATATTAAATCTTTAAAATATGAGCTGAACAGTAGTTTGAATGTTTTATTGGTCATAACACACCCGGTTGTTTTGAGATGATAAATTTAATCCACATACTTGTCTTAGATTTAGAGATTATTTTCTTAGGGGAATGGCTCTGATCCCTAGTCAAATAAGATTTAGGTTTTTAAATTTTCTTTGATTTTGACACCTTAGAGGCAAAATTATAAAATTTTAGACCTGTATGAATTTGAAGTGGTTTTTTCCCAACCCTATAAATTGTTTTTTTCTTGTGAAGAGACTACTCATGAAGGTAGGCTTTTCTGACCCATAGCTTCTATTTTAGTTTGAGTACATTGCATCTTTTTCACTGGCTATGCTTATTCAGTAATAATCAAATGCTTTGTTATGTTATCAGATTTCCTTATTTATTTTTGTTTTAATAGTTTTATTGGCAGAAAATGCACATAGCATACAATTCATTCATTCCTATCAAGATGAGTTGTACAGTTATTCCTGCAGTCAATTTTAAAACATATTTTTTCTTGTACTGTTGTTGGTTTATTTCCTCCTAGCCTCTCCTGCCATACCCCTGAGAAACAATCCAGTTAATGACTGGTTTTACCTCCTCTAGATTTTACATACAGTAAAACATTAAAAAATAATATCCAAAGCTAACCACAACAATAAAAGTAAAGCTTTAATCGAAAAAGAAAATATTAAAACTGGAAAAAGTTTAAAATGGGTTAAAAAGGAGATAAGGTGTTAAATTCTAACTCTTATCTGTGATAATCTACTTTCCTTCATCTCCCATGATCAGAGGGGATTCACTGGTGGCTTAATCCGTATGTGGATCCTTTAAATGAAATTTGTACGTTCACTGTCATCCATAGCCTTTTGCAAACTAAGCTTTCACAATTTAAGCCCTGATAACATTCTTTCCTTTGTATTTGGGTATTACTATTTATAATCCTTGGGTCACACAGTCTGTTATGCTCCTTCCATGTGGACTTAGATGGCTGCTTGTTTTGAGATAAACTTTTAAGACTCCCAGACACTATTCTTCTGATAGCCTGACAGCATTTAGTTTCTTCACCACACTTTGCTTTAGCACCTATGTATTCAGTGGTCTCTTCATGAGGGTGAGCATCATCAAGAAAGATGTCATAAGAAGTAATTGTTCTTAGATTGGGGCTAGAATTCAGTGTGAGCCCACAATCCATTCATATATCTATGGTTTGTATGTGCTTCTGATGCTTCCAGATTTAGAAACAGTAATTTAAAAAAATTAATTCAAATCTTTTTTTTTAACATTGGACTCTTAAATTTTATTATCTATTGGCAAGAATTAAACATTAACCCAAAGGTTTTTTGTTTCTTTTCTTTTTTTGGAGGGGAGGCACCACTGCCTTCTGGTGGTGGGAGTAGGAGGCCCAACCTTTGCTCCTGTGGAGCCACTGTTGGAATGGAACCTCCATCCCAGTGGGCCGCAGTCCTGCACACAACCACTATGCCACTGGGGCTCAGCCCTGGTTTTTTTTTTTTTTGGGCATCACTGCCCTCAGGTGGTGGGAGTAGGAGGCCCAGCCTTTTCTCCGTGGAGCTGGAATCAAACCTCCATCCCAGTGGGCCCCAGTCCCGCGCACAACCACTACGCCATTGGGGCGCAGTCTCCCCCCCCCCTTTTTTTTTTGAAGATGGGGAATATAGATTCTTTTTTTAAAAAATTAAATACCTTTATTGGGCTTTCTTATTATCTCATCACAATCCATATATTCATTCAGTGTGTCAAGCGCATTAGCACCTATGCTGTCATCATCATTTTCAAAGCATTCTCTTCCCACTTGAGCCTCTTAGCTTCCCCATTTCTTGCATCTCCTCCTATCCCTGTCCTCTCTTAAGAATGCTTGATAAGTTAGAGATTATTATTTTCATATCTTACGTCATCCTCCGTCACCCCTCTCCCACTTTTCTGTTGTTTTTCCCCCTGGGAAGGAGTTCTAGATTGATCCATATGATCAGTGTCCTCTTCCTCCCCCTAATCTTCCTGGCAGCGCTACTCTCCTTGTTGGTTTATCTATCCTGGATTCTCTGTAGCAGTGGGCATGTTCTGGTCTAATTTGATTTGTAAGGTAGAATTGAGGTCATGGTAGTGGGATGAAGGAAGCACCAAAGAACTAGAGGAAAGGTAAATGTTTCATCAGTGCTATACTGCACCCTGACTGGCTCATTGCTTCCTTGCACCCCTTCTCATAGAGGATGTCCACTTGTCCACAGATGGCCATTGGGTCTCCACTCCTGTCATCCGCACCCCCCTTTCACATTGGGTATGATTTTGTTCTGTGTCTTAAATTCTTGAGCCTATTGATAACTCATGATCACACAGGCTGATGAACTTTTTCCATGTGGGCTTTTTTGCTTCTCAGAGATTATTCTTTAAGTGATTAATGCTATTTCGTATGTATCAGGGAATATGTATAGTAATAGGTACAGACTATTTAGCATTTGTTTTGAAGGACTTTTGTTACTTCTTTGTTACACTTTGTGACAAAATGGATTTTAAGTTTATGAATCAGCCACTGGGCTGTTGTTTGTTTACCTTAGAAAAATGAAGTTCAAAATTATGGATTTATTGAATTCATGATCCAAAGATGTGTTAGTTTTTTTTTTTTTTTGCGGGGGGGGGCGGGCATCACTGCTCTCCGGTGGTGGGAGTAGGAGACCCAGGCCCACTGCTGGAATTGAACCTCCGTCCCAGTGGGCCGCAGTCCCGCGCACAACCACTACGCCACCAGGGCTCAGCCCGATGTGTTAGTTTTTAAGGTGTATGGTTTTGTGGTGTTTACCTTTTAAAAAATTAAAAATATAAGACGTTAAAAAAAAGTTGCCCGCTTTACAAAGATAAGTTTGTATATTGTCTTTCCCTTCTGCTTATAGACAACCTAGACATTTGCCCATGACATTTTCCTGTGTAATCACCCAAACTTTTTCTCATCTCTGAACAACACAGATTGTTAATGATCAGAATTTAAAAGGTGCTAATTTAACTTATTTGAACACGTTAAAAAGACATTTGATTAAGGTGTGCTTTGTGTATAAGACAAGAAAATAGATTGTTAAAAAAAAAAAGAAAGAAAATAGATTGTAACGCCATAAGATGTGAGAGAGCAATGGGACTAAAAAGTTATTTGTTGTAAGTGTGCAAAGTATCAGGAGCATAATTAAAAAAAAGCACGATATTCTGAAGAAGTACTGCTTTTCTAGTAATTGAATTTTGGATATTTTGTTGGCATTAAAGCAATAAAGCTACCAAAAATTGATGAAAACTTTTCCAACATTTCTATTTTGGTTTAGTCATTTTCCCCAAAAAGCATTTTAAATATATGTTATCAAGAAATATTGGAATGAAATTCAGACATTATATTAGGGGCTTCAAAAAAAAAAAAAACTCATGGAAATATGGTGTGGAAAGTTAATGGGATTTCCAATAAATTTTTGAATACTCTTCAGATAATGTTCATCTTTATTAGGCTTCATTTAGTTGTCCTGGATTTCATATCTAAGTTAAAATTTTTGTTTCAGACTGAAAACATTCCTGTGGTTCGAAGACCTGACCGAAAAGATCTACTTGGATATCTCAATGGTGAAGCCTGTGAGTAATTAAAAAATTCCTATCACTGTTTTTTTTAATTTAGTTTTATTGGCATATAATTTATAAGTCATACAACTCAATAGTTTAGTCATATTAAAAGGAGTTGTACAGTCATCACCACTGTCAATTTTAGAACATTTTCTTCATTTTTGTATTCATCATTATGAACTCCTCAGTTAGCTGCCATTATGGTATCCCCAAGGACCCATTACTCCAATTACTGTCTCTCTGTCTTGAACTTCACATACATGAAAACATCGAAAAAACAATGACATGACAAAAACAACAAATGATGGGGCTTTTCACTCCTGTACAGTCTCGGGCACTTCTGGGGTTCTACCCAGTTCTACCCAGTTCTACCGTGTCACTGAGTTGGCATTCATTTGATGGCAGTGAGTTGAATAGCAAGAATAAAAAAGTAAAACAGATAAAGACCTTAATAGAAGACATTAAAAAACTAGAACAAATTTAAAATGGGTTAAAAGGGAGACCAAATGGAAAGGTGTTAAATTTTAACTGCATCTATAGTAGTTTATTTCCCAAAGGCAGCATCTGCATGATAGCAAGGCTGTTTACATCCTTGGTCTGTGGTCAGAGGTGGTTATCCAGAGGCTTATTCCACATGTATTTTCCTATTCACCTATTTGTTTGTTTTATGTGTTGGACTGGGTTGATTAGAGAAACAAATCCGATGACACTCATATATAAGAGCTTTATATCAAGAAATAATTATGTATCAATAAAACAGCCCAGCTTAGTCCACTCAAGTCCTAGTCCATTATTCTCTCTTCAGAGTCATAAAGCCACATGCAAGTGTGCAGAATGCAGGAACACCACCAGCTGGTGGGTGCAAAGTCTTGTAGATCCAGTAGTGGATCCATCTCTAGGGCTCACACGTGTTTTAGCATGGCTCGTTAACTGGAAGGTGAAGGCAGAGAGATAGTGTTTGTATGTGGGGGGTTTCCCAGGACCCTCCTTAACGAGAAGGTCATGCCCCCAAAGAAGTACCATCAGGCTATGATCTGATTGGCAGGCTAGACTCCACCCCTACACTTTTATAACTTCAGGTTGATAGGAAATTATGTAACTACATGTTTTGTTTTAAACTGAAATCTCTATCAAATCTATCAAAAGGGAGATCAAGTGATTAGATACTGCATTTTAACCTCACTACATCAGCCACAATCAGCTTTACCATGCCCTATGTCTGATATTCAGGGCTATTCACAGCCCTTGTCTATGGTCGGATGGAATACATCTGAGACTTAATAATTCATGGATGGGCCCTGCAAATGGATTTTAGGCAACTGTCATCCATAGCTTTCTGCAAACCACGTGTTTACAATTGAAATTCTGATAACATTCTCTTTTTGGGATTTGGGTTTTCTTATTTACAATCCTTAAGTCATACAGTCTGGTGTGCTTGTTCCATGTGGTCCTTACTTGATGCCTCACTTAAATGACTGCATTTTAGGATCCCAGATACTGTCTTTCTGTTAGCTGGGCACCCTGTAGTTTCTTGCCCATACTTTGCTATAGCAGCCATATCTTTAGTGATCTCTTTATGAGGGTGAGCATTAAGTAGCGCTTAAAAACGGAATTGTCCTTTTATTTTCTTTTCTGAATTGTTCTTACATTCGGGCTAGAATTAAATCTGAATCCACAATCCATTCATTTATCTGTGGTTTGCCTATTTCTGGTTCACCTTAGAGACTTCATTGTCATTTTATGCTAGAAAAAATTTTTAGTCATTAGTCATAAAATAATTCTATTGACAGTGTCATTAATTTAGATAATGGTATAGAATTTAAAACACTGTTGAGAAAAGGAAATTATGTAAGTATAGGTCAGCTGTGAGCCCTATCACTGTTAAGTAGACATTGTAAAAGCTTTGGGAAGATAATTTTTTTTTGGAGGCGGGGGGGCTCACTGCCTTCTGGTGGTTGTGGGCGCTACCTAGCCTTGCTCCTGGAGAGCTGTTGTTGGATTTGAACCGCCAAGCCCATGGGCCGAAGTCCCGCACTCAACCACTACGCCACCGGGTCTTAGCCCCCGGAAGATAATTTTTATCTCTCCAAATTTATCGATGTTGTGTTCATCTGCTTTTCTTTCTTGTTCTAGTGGAAGCACTTTGTACCTAAATCTAGTCACAATTTGTATGAGAGTTATATTTCTTCACCAACAAAAATATTTTATCCCTGTACATTACTGTTTCTTATATCATCAGTGTTTTCTTTTATCACAGAATACAGATATGTACAATAAAAATATTTATTAACTCCAAATTCTTTTTTATTGTTACAAATTCTTACTATCCATTTCCTCATTGCTTTTCTCCTTTACTGAAAATTCTTTCTAATTTGTTACTGTAGTTTTTTCTTGGATTGGATCTGACTTATTTCTTTTTTTTTTTTTTT
>PVJH01025072.1:0-32003 GCA_004026705.1 Nesogale talazaci
TTTTTTTTTGCCAAAGCTGAAGTTTCATTTAGAATGATCAGATCTTTTCAGAAAAATCAGGGCATGTGCATTTGGTCCTTGCAGTGAGAAATTTAACTAATTAAAATGGCAAAGATATCAACCAAGTAAGCTATGTTTCGCAGTTCACTTTTATTGCTGGAAAGTGCTTTGAAGTGTGGTCTTACTTTCTGATTAAAAAATATTTTGGCCCTAATGAAATGATTCATTAAAAAAAAGGGGGGGAGGGGAAAGGGGAGTTTTTTTTTTTTTTAAAGAGGAGCTTGTTCCAAGGGCTCGAGTGGAAAATGTTTGGAAATGTATGTGGCAACATGTGTGCAAATGTGCTTGATACACAATAACCCCCAATAAAATTATATATATATATATATATATATATATATATTGGGGCTGAGCTCCAGTGGCACAGTGGTTGAGTGCGGGACTGCAGCCCACAGGCTTGGCAGTTGAAATCCAGCAGCGGCTCTCCAGGAGTGGGGCTGGGTAGCTCCCACGACCACCAGAGGGCAGTGATGCCCCCCCCAAAAATGTTTTGAGTTCATCAGGAAGTTCAAAAACACGTTTTAAAACTTTTTCTCTCAACAACCATCTCACTTCAGTGTGAAATAGCAAAGCATTGTTCGGTGCATCCAACTTGTTGCACAGTTGCGAAAACAGTTGACTGTTTAAAGGGCTCGTCTTTACAAAATTGACAGGATTTATCATGCTTTTCATTACTTCTTTAACTCTTGTGGCAGCATACTCAGTGCTAGTATTTGCTGATGGATCATACAGTGAATTACAGTGACTTTTGGTGACTTATTCAGTACCAACCTCTGAAATCCAGATCAACATCCTAGCGTAGTTGGGGCACCATCTGTGCAAACTCCACAAACCTTTCCCCAAGAGATCTTTTCTTTTTTTTTTTGGTATCACTGCCCTCTGGTAGGAGTAGGAGGCCCAGTCTTGCACCTAGAGAGCTGCTGCTGGATTTGAACCACCAACCCTGTGGGCCACAGTCCCACACACAACCCAGCCCTCCCCCAGAGATCTTATGTTCTTTTTTTTTTTTTTTTTTGGGGGGGGGGAGGGAGATCACTGCCTCTGGTGGTCATGGGAGCTACCCAGTGTGCTTCTTTTTTTGTTGTTGTTGAGATCTTATGTTCTTTCAGAAATAAACCAACTGTGTCAAATACATCGTGTGCAATAGTTATCATTTCAAGAGGTTTGCAAAAAAGATACTCATCTTTGAAGTTAACATCATTACTATAGCTCATGTAAACAAGTAACTGTGAGCAGTTTGCAACATCTGGAGATTCATCAAGCTGAATGCTAAATATTGGAAGTGGAGATGTAAATTCCTGGATTAATGAAAAAAATTATCAGCAGACATCATTTATTCTTCTGTGGACAGTGTCATTAGATAAGGAAATTGCACTCAATTCCATACCAAATTCATCTCTGATCATAACTTGAACAAAGTCTTTGGCTGTTGGCAACAGTAAATCCTCAGCAATGGTGTGACGTTTCATAGCTCTGCTGGTTCTGTGTGCCACCAAATGTGAAGCTTCAACGGCTGCTACATTTTGTTTGTGGTACTTGGCACCAGTGCCAAATCTGGCTTTCTTGGAGTCCATTAGCTTTGCTTCTAAAATAGCTGGTATCCTTGCTGGCACAGCTCAGAGGCTTGCTATCAAAATGGCACTTTAGTTTGATGTCATACATTTGGCAGATAGAACTTCACATCAAATACCACATTGTAATTTCTCAATTCCTCAAAAATTACAGAGGTAAAACCATAAAAAAAACTGTAAAAAAGAGGTAAAACTGTAAAAAAACATCCTCACTATATTTTTTCTTTTAGAACTCAAAATAGGGGCTGAGCCCCAGTGGCATAGTGGTTGAGTACTGTGGCCCACTGGCTTGGCAGTTCAAATCCAGCAGCAACTCTCCAGGAGCAAGGTTGGGCCTCCTACTCCCACCAGGGGTCAGGGATGCCCTTTCGCCCGCCCCCCCACCCCCACCAAAAAGAACTAAAAATAGTTCCATGTCCAGTACTCCTTTGGTAAAAGACCAAAGAAAGAATGGGACGTTCTAGAAAGGAACCAGAGTATGTATATTTTCTTTTCTTAATGTTCTTCTCTACGTGGTCTATTGTCATGGGATATTTGCTAATGAAAATAATATATAACAATAGCTTTAATAACACAAAATATGATACATGGCATAGTTCAGTCAATACAGTTCATTAAAATTTCCTATGGGGGCTGAGCCCCAGTGGTGTAGTGGTTGTGCGCGGGGCTGCAGCCCACTGGGTTGGAGGTTCAAATCTAGCAGCAAGGCTGGGCCTCCTACTCCCACCACCAGAGGGCAGTGAGGCCCACAAAAAAAAAGTTTCCTATGATTTACCATTGTGTGTGTCTTTTTTAAACATGTTACTATCACAAGGGGGCAGTAGTCACATCAACCACAGCTGAATATAAAAAGATCGAATGGCACCTAGATTAAGTTCCCAGGGTATGTACATACATACATACATATATATATGTAGTAGCTGATGATTTTACAGAACATGACTTTACATTTACCCAGTAATTATAATTCATGAAGTGTCATTCTACCTCCAATATTGCTTGGCTTCATCATAGCAGTTGCTTTCTACAAAGTAGCTGCTCTCTACGCATGTGTGACTGGCCCACATAAGTACATCATGGCACCAACCCTGTCACAAACACCTGTATTTGTATGGTGTGTATGTGATGGGGCGAGTTCTATGACATCATCATGACAGTTCCTCATATGTGGGCTTATCTGCATGTGGGCGGACCTGCCTGGAGATGGATAGAGAAATGTGTCTTGGTTCATAAGACCATCAGAAATAGGCGTTTTCCGATTGTCTCAGGCAACCCTCGTGAAAGGGTCATTTGACCCCCAAAGGAGGCATAACCCATATTTGAGAACCGCTGCTTTAAAGCAAAGAATGAAGGGCAAGGGCAGGGAGACTGAGCACTGGACATGGGACCACCAGAATCCAGTTAAGAGGAAATGCCACTAACACACTGTGAAAAATGTAACATATGCCACTCAATGACCTGTGCCAAATGCTCAAAATGACTGAATTCGCTGGGTCGCTTTCACCAAAAACACAGCACAATGTATCAGAAAAAGAAAAAGAGAAGAAAGAATTGGGATACCTTTTGGCATCTCGGCGTCACTCTCCGCTTCTGAATCAGATGCAATCGCATTCTTGCGTTTCATTCGTAAAACCTCATCTTCACTGTCACTGCCTCTTGCAGATTCTGTAAAAGAAAGGGAGACCTTCTGCATGATCACGTTTGCATCCCACCTTAGTACCTACATGTTTGTCAATAAGTTCTTAAAGCAGCTGTGGGGAGAAACCAACTATGATACAAACAAATGATGGAATACCATGCAGTAATAAACATGGGCGAACTCAATACACTCATACATTCCTATCAATCTTAATGTGGTAAGCTCCTGGAAATAAGCTGGTCTCACAAAATTACATACTGCCTGTGTGATTCCATTTGTATGACATTCTCGGAAAGGCAAACTATAGCAGCCGAACAGATCAGGGGTTGCCAGGGGTTAGAGGTGGGGGTGCGACTACAAGCAACAGCACAAGGGAGGGTTTTGTGGTGACAGACTATTCTGCAGACTGACTGGTGGGGGTTGCACAAAGCTACACTTATGTTAAAATAACAGAAGGGTATATGCACATACACAAATCAACTTTACTTTCAAGTTAATTTTAAAAGTTAAATTAAAAAGCAATGTTGATTTTATTTAAACAGAAAGATAGTAAAAATGAGAATAGTAGTATCAAAACTTGTATGATCATATTGACATAAGATTCATTACAAAAGAAAAAAAACCAAGAGGTAAAAATATTGTAAATATAGGATTACATACATCATAAAACTAATATAGCATTAAATACATCAAAATATCTGGGTAGACAGTGATGCTCTCTCCCCGCCCCCCCCGCCCCCAAAAGAAATATCTGGGTAGAACAGAACTACTGTATAATTGGTAAAAGTTAAGCAGGTAGTCAATTCCATAAGGCCCTCATCTTACGTTAACCAGCTAGTATTTGGGAAGGTACACGACTAGGTGCCGTAGGGTGCAGTTATTAGTGTTTTTCTGATAACCACAAGGTGGGCAGTTCAAGCCCACCAGCCATGGGAAAAAGATGTGCCAGTTCTACTCTGTCCTACAGGGTTCACAGAAGTTGGAATTGACTGGTGAGCAGTGGGTATTACATATTTATGAATATTAAATATCTTGATAACAATACAGACAACTCAACTCCGAATGGTTATTGAATACTTACTGTCGTCCCATATTTTACACAGACCTGTATCCATCTCTGGAAATATTCTGACCTCCCTCCTAATACTGCCAGAATGTGGTCTTGAATGATATCCTGCGAGGTATGTGTTACAGAGAAAAAGAGTCCTTCCTATTTAAACTCTCTAAGAAGATAGGATAAAAATGTAATTAATATAATCAGTCACCTAAAAAAATGAAGCAATCCAGATAAAACTTTGGAAGACTTCCAACCTAATCAAAATGGTCATTATATAACATAAAGAAATGAAGTACCTAACCTTCATGTATCATAATGTACATGAAGAACGTATTAACTTCATCAGAAGAGCATAAACAGCTACAAAAGGGAGGTTCAGAAAGCCAACTTTTGGGTTGTGCGTTTCTGAAGTCTCCAGGGAACGAGGGCCCTGACCTTCGCCCATATCCCCCAGGGCTGGGGTGCAAGTGTCAGGCTACCACAGTGCAGGAGCACTGGCCAGTGAGACCACCCAGTCACCTTCATAGTTTCCAGATAACATGTTCCCCAAGCAACCTTCTGATTAAGATCAGTTGGCATTCACTATAGATTTGCCCCTGGAGAAAGAAGACATTGAGAGAAATAACTAATCATCTTACTTGCAAAAGACACACCTTTTTGCAATTAGATTATTACACAATAGAGTCTTATGCATTTGATTAGCTGAGTATTCGCTTTAAAACCCAATGAGCTCTGGATGATCAAATTTTGGGGTCCCCAAAGCTGAGCTAGAGCCAGGTGCCCACACCCCAGTACACTCTGGGGGGGAAATGCAAGCAGTATTGTTCCCGCCCCTTCCAGACAAATCTACTCTCGCCTTAAGCTTCTTAAACAGTTAGCCCAAAGAATGGAAACGACTCTACTGGTGAGGTGTTCTAGTGCCAGTCGTATGTCTAAGACTGGCTTCTTTTCTGCTTGTTTCCTGGTTAACGTATGGGACCAGGAGAGACAGAAGGCATACACAGATTAGAAAAATGTATAGGATTATAAGAGGTTGCAAGGGAGGACAAGAGAAAGAAAAAAATGGGGTTATGATGAAGGCAGAAGTGGTACAAGAATACAGATCAAATGAATGGCCCCATGAGCACTTCTACTAAAACTCATTTCACTCTAGAGTGTAAAACCACTTTGTGTAAACTGTCCTGAACACCGTGAAACATGGTGGTGCTCAGAACGCCCTACCTGACTTACGGTCCTGGTCCTCTTCATCGTCCGAATGCCTGCGCTCTTCATCCGAGGCCTGAGGTCTTTCGTCATCAGAATCCGGTGCTTTTTCCTCGTCGGAGAGCTGTGGTTGCTCCTCCTGCTCCTCCTCTTCCTCCTCCTCCGAATTCTGCTTCCCAGCATCATCATCATCGGAAGCTGCAGGCTGGTCGTCGTCGTCGGAGTTGGCCTTCTCCTCCTCTGAGAGCTGGGGCCGCTCCTCCTCATCGGTATGCTGTAGTTTCTCCTCCTCCTCATCGGAATTCTGCAGCTTGTCCTCATCGGACCCTAGTGCCCTGTCCTCCTCCTCATCAGAATTCTGCAGCTTGTCATCTTCAGACTGATCACTTTTATCTTCTCCGTCCCACTTTTCATCATCGGATGGAGCTTTCTCAGAACCATCCGCTTCCGAGCGCCGGCTCCCTGCATCCGAGTGAGCACCATCATCTTCATCCTCATTCAGGCCCTCGGAGCCACTGTGCTGGTCCATGTCAGAGGGTTCGTTGTCTTCCCGTTCGGAGTGCTCCGAGGCTTCCGTTCTGTTGTCTGATCGTTCGGAGGCACGGTCACTCCCACTGTGGTGAGAGGCTCCCTCGTCCTCACTGTCATCTCCAAACAGCTCCTTATTACTGGGCTTGCCGGAGTCGCCTCTTTCTTCCTGGTCACTCTCGCTGCCAGAGGCGTTGCTGCCAGAGGCGGCATTCTCTTGATCAGAATCTGAGTCAGATCCAGAATCCGAATCTGCGAGAGAAAATTTACGTTCACATGTGTAACAGAAGGGTAGCAAAGTAAGGCATTCCCACCGCTCATCCCAACATACAGAAGTCTGCCCCCAACCGTCAGCACTGGAACCAGAAGCTGCAGCAACCAGGAAAGCACTGACTAGAAAGACAGGTTGAAACTGTGCGAGCGCTCAGTGGGCTTTCACTCGGCTGACTCTCCCACCCCCATCTCTACCTCAATAAGCCACACTCTCTAGGCACCTCATTCGCACAGGATCAGGAATATTGCCCCTCAGTGACAAAGGACAGGGACTACTGCTTGCCTCGGTCAGGTGGCGCTCTCTCTGGAGGGCCTGCTTATGGAACTTACCTTTGCACCCTGCTGGCCCCTTCCTCCTGTACTTGTTCACAGTGTCCCTCACAGCACGCTAAGGGGTTCTCTCTCACCCCTGCAAGCTCTGATTTCGTGATCCACGGCCAGTTCTGTCCTTTGTGCCTGGCAAGCCACTGCTGCTCCAGGCTGAGCACTGACAGCAAGTGCCCACGGGCTGGGTACTGCCTGTGCAGTGTCTGGAGGCTGTGGCTACAGAGCAAGCCACTCAGAAGCTGTCCTCATGGCAGAGGCAGCTCCACAGCCACTGCCACCAAACCTGCTGCCTCGTACTGTGCAAAATAGTTGGATTTTCCACTCTTGTTGATGTAAAATGTTGAGTAACAAAGCAGTTTCTAAATATGGCGCAGGATGGGCTGAGCCCTGGTGGCGTAGTGGTTATGCGCGGGACTGCGGCCCACTTTCCAGGGTGAGGCTGGGCCTCCTACTCCCACCACCGGAGAGCAGTGATGGCCCCCCCCCCCAGAAAAAAAAAAAAAAGATAAATACGGCGCAAGTGTGCCACCACATGTATCAGTTGCCAGGACAATGTACAGCATGGAGGATAAGAAGAGCCTAAAACGTCTCAGAGGAAAGGCTGGGGAATGAGGAACTTGAGCCAGAGGGGCTTTCAAAAGTGCCCACTTGTTCCTGGGACTCTAGAAGGTCACAGCTATGTCCGGAGAGAGTCTTTATGGCATTCTACATTCGCACCTCTGGCTCATTCATCTTCAGCATCTGCACCAACTAAGGCAGGACATCTAAACTGTCTGCCTGAGGGGTGATCGCAAGCACCCACAGAGACATGGATCTAGTGTATAATGATACAGAGAATTGAGAGGCACTGAACAAAACTTCAGGAAATTATTGGTTGACCACCAGGCTAAAAGAACTGAGATGTCAGTGGTCACCCACATTTATAATCTATGAATACAGATTTTAAAATATCAGCTCAAAAGTTACTAAGCAGGATCAGCCCCATCCCAACTATGTGATCAGCCACGCCCACCCACCCCCACCCCCCAAAAAAAAAAAGAGTTCACTTCAGAGAACAGCACTGAAGCTACAGCTCAGGGTAAGGGACATGTCAGAGCAAAGTACACAGGAACAAATGAAGGGAGAGTGGAGCACATCCTGGCCCACCAAGCCCTGAGGACAATAGTCCCACTGAGGGCAGCCAATGCAGAGAGAACCACATGAGACATGAGGTCCCTCACTGACCCAAAGTCCTACAGGGGACCACACTGGAGACATAGTGTGGGAACTGCGCCCCATCTGACCTTACCACACTAATGCGAAACTCTCAGGGTGGACAACAGAACAACAAGGGGAACAGAGCAACTAAGTCCCAAGGGAACTCTCTTAAAAAGTCAACCAACAGACCTTGAACTATTTAAGGCTCTCTCTCTTTTTTTTTTTTTTTTTTTTTGGTCATTGGTTTTTTAGTTATTTTCTTTTCTTTTGTTACTTTGTTTTATTGTCTTGCTTTTGTGCATATTATTATCTCCACATGTCAATCTAGGTAAGATAGGTGGGATAAACAATCGGGGGAGACAACAGCAGGACCAATGGTTTCTGGTTCAGGGGGACATAACAGGCACAGTTGGGGGAAAGTTAAGTGGTGTTAACAAACTCAGGGACAAAGGAACAAGAAGTGTTCCAAAACTGATGGCAAGGAGGGTATAGGAGGTCTCGTAGGCCTTGATCAAGGGCAATGTAACCAAGAGGAATTATTGAAATCCAAAGTAAGGCTGAGTGTGATAGTGGGACAAGAGGAAAGTAAAATGAAAGAGGAGGAAAGAACTAGGAAGCAAAGGGCATTTATAGAGGTCTAAATACAGGCACGTACATGTGTATGTGTATATGCACACATACATATATATAAAATGATGGGGGGGGCTGAGCCCTGGTGGCGTAGTGGTTGTGCGCGGGACTGCGGCCCATTGGGATGGAGGTTCGATTCCAGCTCCACAGAGCAAAGGCTGGGCCTCCTACTCCCACCACCTGAGGGCAGTGATGGCCCCCCCCAAAAAAATGATGGGAACTAGATCTATGTACATACGTGTGTGTGTATATATGTGTGTGTATGTATGTATATATATATATATATATATATATAAAGATAGCACACAAACACTGGGCCTCTACGAAGTCCTCCCTTGATGCAAGAACACTTTGTTTTATTAAGCTGGCGTTCCATGATGCTCACCTTCCCTACATGATCACCAAAGCCAAAGCAGGTGCATAAGCAAATGTGGTGAAGAAAACTGATGGTGCTTGGCTGTCAAAAAAAAAATAGCAACTGGGGTCTTAAAAGCATAAACATGTGGCCATATAGCTGAGAAGCAACAAAGTCCAGATGTAAGACGCACCAGCATGTGTGATTATGAGGTGTCAGTAAGACCAGACATCAAAGAACAAAAAAATCATATCGTTATGAATGAGGAGGAATGCGGAGTGGAGACCCAAAGCCTAACTATAGGCAACTGGACATCCCCTTACAGAAGGGTCTCAGGGAGATGAGTCAGTCAGTGCAGTATAGCAACAAGGAAACATACAACTTACCTGTAGTTCTTTCATGTTTCCTCCCCCCACTATCATGATCTCAATTCTACCTTAAAAATCCACCTAGAGGGGCTGAGCCCCGGTGGCGTAGTGGTTGTGCGCAGGACTGCGGCCCACTGGGACGGAGGTTTAATTCCAGCAGTGGGGCTGGGCCTCCTACTCCCACCACCGGAGAGCAGTGATGCCCCCCCCCAAAAAAAAAGGGTTGGGGGGTTCAGGGGGGGAAATGAGGAGCTGATACCAAGGACTAAAGTAGAAAGAAAATGTTTTAAGAATGATAATGACTGGGCCGCGGGCTTGGCGGTTCAAATCCAGTGGCGGCTCTCAGGAGCAACGCTGAGTAGCTCCCACAACCACAAGAGGGCAGTGATGCCCCCCCCCAAAAAAGAAAAAGGAATGATAATGGCAACAAATGTACAAATGCGCTTGACACAATGGATCAATGAATGAATTGTGGTAAGAGTTGTACAAGCCCTCAATAAAATGATTTTTTAAAAAGTTACTAAGTAAACAAGCAACAACAAATAAACTGCAGCCAGAAGTCTGGGAAGGGAAGGGAAGAGAAAGCAACTTTCATATTTATGAGATTATTATGTCAAAAATGTCCATTTTTCAACAAACTAACTACAAAATATGCAAAGAAACGTGTGGACTACACTCTGGGAAAAATGGGTAATTAACAAAAATTAGTCCTGAAGAGGCCTAGAAACTGGACTTATTTCACAAAAACTTTCAAACAGCTCTTTGAAAGGCATCCTGGTGGTGTCATGGGTGGGCTGCTTAACTGCAGGGCCAGCTGTTTGAAACCAGCCCGTCTTTGAAGAGTTCGTCTCGGAACCCAAAGGGGCAGTTTCATCTTGGCTGATGGGATCTCCATGAGTAGAACTGGCTCAATGGCAGTGAGTTTGCTTTGCCTGGTTTGGCAGTTATGAATTGGTAATGTGGTGGGCTGCTGACCACAGGTCAGTAGTCCAAACCCACCAGCTTCTTGAAGGAAGGGAAAAAGATGAGGACTTCTGCTCCCATAAAGATTTACAGCCTCAGAAACCACAAAGGACCTATAAGGTCACTATGAGTTAGAATATGAGTAGGAATCCATTCAGTGGCAGTGGGTTTGGTTTATCTTTTCTTTTAAATATGTTCAAAAAACCGAAGTAAATCACAAAGAACTTTCTAAAAGATTGTGCAAATAATGTCTCTATACAGGAAGATCCTAAAATTTGATTGTGGTGATGATTGTACAACACTTTTTAATATATTTAAGTCATTTAATTGTATGTCAATTAAACTTAAAAGTAACTCAACTTAAACCTTTTAATTAAAAAAATTAAAAATGAGTATCAGTAATGAGCAATTAAAAACCAAGAAATTAAATTTTTGAACTGATATTATTATTGCTATTATTTATACTAAGTATATTATTGCTGTTGTTAGGTAGATGAAATGAAAAATGCACTGAAGAGATTCAATAGATTTTAGCTTGCTCCATCGGTTACCAGGAGCTCTTTTCCATAACTCTGAGAGGCCAATAAATTCCATACTGAAACACACTAGGCATGCCAGGAGTTGCCCCGTCACATTCATACTACCTTCAGAACCATCAGTAGCTTTCAGCAATAGCCAGCCCATCACATTGTGCTAGTTCAACTCCTGGTATGCCTACAGTGTTGGTTCTCATTTTCAGGAAGCTTTATGAGCATTATTAATCTCCATGATTGGTTGCATTCTCATTCATGCCCCTTTCTCCCTTCCCCATAAAAGGATTCTATAATCTCACTCTTACAAGACGCACCACATTTCCAAGTATTTCCCAATACCAATAACATGCTTGACCACCTGAACTGCACTGGCCAATCACATGTGAGTGGTTGTGACATGTGACATACCTGATCAGAAGTTTTGAAAGCAATTGCATGATCCAGCTGGCACTCACATTTCTGCTCTCTGCTACAAGATGAGCAGTTTTAGATAAAAGCTACTTCTTCAGACTGGATCCCAGAAGGAAAGGAAACAGACATAGCACAAACGCACTCCTCATATCATGTGTGCATTGCTGTGACTGACATCTGCAGGGGGTCTTTTTTTGTTACTGTGTAAAGCTGACTAATACAACCTTGTAAAGTCCAGTACACTCAAAAACAAAGTAGATCCCCCACCCGCATCACTGCGCTGGTGGGAGTAGTAAGCTCAGTCTTGCTCCTGGAGGGCTGCTGCTAGATTTGAACTGTCAACCCTGTGGGCTGCAGTCCCGCACACAGCCACTGCACCAATACTTCAAAAGCAAAGTATTTAAAGAGAAATGGTCTAATGGGAATGAATGTGAAGTGTAGCTTTAAATGTTGAGTTCCTGTTAGAAATTCCTATCATGTATAGATTTTATTATAAATGTCTACTCCCAAAATTAACAAGAATGTTGCAGGCAACTTTTGAGTAACTGAAGGATAAGTCAACAATCTCTCATCATCTAACTGAAGTAAAGAGAAAAATAACTGATCTGTGACATATGAAAAAAACACAGTAGACCTCACAAGGGATTCTACCAATGCTAAGAAACTTGCCTGGTGTAATTTCTTTTCACAACTTCTAGGCTCCAGAGAAATACATCTATATTACTTTCAGGGAAAACACGCTAGTTTTGGAAGCTAAGAATACCATTATGTAAGGACATGTACCATAAACTGTGAAGCACTTGACTATTTGCCAAAAGGTTGGCAGTCTGAGTGCCCGTTAGAAGAAGCCTGGCCTCTGAAAGGTCACAGCCCTGCATACCCTAGGGAGCAGGTCTGCTGTGCACACACACAGTAGCAACTAACAACAAAGAAACATTCAGCTCAGGCTATACAACACTTCCCCCAGACAATGGGGAACTGCAGGACATACTGTATCCAGCTACCCTTTCTAACCATCCCATTTTCTTTATCATAATGAGCATTTATGGGCTGAGCCCCGGTGGCCCACTGGGACGGAGGTTCAATTCCAGCCGTGGGGCTGGGCCTCCTACTCTCACCACCGGAGAGCAGTGATGCCCCAAAAAAACAAAAAAATAAAAAATAATGAGCATTTATGTGTCACCATTATAGTTCAACACCCAGATTTAGATTAGTTTACTAGTTACCACCAGAGGAGAGCATAGGGTTCTCCATGAGTGATATTAAAGACAGAGATCACCAGGTCTCTTCCATTATTTCAGTTTGTACCACCCAGGGATTCCGGCTGGATAGGGATGAATGAAGTAAGCAATTGCTAATTTATCGTGGGGTCTGCTCCTATTAATTCCCTCTGAAGGAATAATTATTTGTTTTTCATTATGATTGTTTTATTATGAGTACCTTTAAAAGTCTGATCTTTGTCTTTCGGGATGAAAACATTTTACATAAACGTCTGTGAGGGAATGTCTGAGAATGATAACATCAGCAAATTATGTACACATGGCAACACTATATATATATATATATATACATACATTATAAAAACAGACTGTGCTCTCCTAACTCCAATACTTCTGTGAGAGAGTTAACTACCTGTACTTACTGAAAGAATGAACCGTTTCATGGGTGTGAGTCATGGGGGAGAGGGACTCACAGGGAGCTATGCCTTGAAGGATGAATGCAATATGGATAGGAAAACTATCCTGGAAACGAATCCGAAGGCGGGGCTCTCCCTTCCCAGGCTCATTGGTATTCAAGCCAGTCAATCTCTCACATTAGAAGTCAAGTCTGTTTCTCCATCAATGCTCAGGTCATTACATTCTACAAGTTATTCATAAACTGGAGTTGAAGAAAATGGGGGAAGGGCACATACCGCATTTTGCGAAGGAATAATTACATGTGATATGTATGGAGAGAAAGAAACCTTGATACAGGGTTGCGAGGGTATTGACGTTGATCTTTGGCCTCTTCTCACTTCAATTCATATTTTAAACGCCATCATCCAGTTCCTATGATAGAAATGCTTGCAGAGCAAGCAGGACCAACCCTCCCACAAACCCAGAAAGTCATTCATTTCATCAACTGCGCTTTCCTCGCCGCTCTCCAAACACAGGACCAGCAGGATCCTCCACAGTGAAACGATAACAAATCCGGCAGCTTCCTCGGGCTCGGAGAAGACGCACTCGCTCGGGCCGTAGGAGCGCTGTGTACCCTCACTCTCACCCTCACCCCACGCCTCGCCCTCCCCAACGCCCTCGGTAAACCCGCCCGCCCCGCCCCAGGCTCTGGACAACGCATGTCCCGGCGCCCCCGAGCAGGCTGTGCAAAGCAGACGGGCTGAGCGTCAGGGCTCCTCTCGAGACTGCGCCTCTCCGCCTGCGCCCCACCCGTCCCCTGGCTCCCCCGCGCTCGCGGGCACCCCTAACCTACGACGACGCCGGTCCCTCAGCGCCCCACCAGCCGGAGGCGGGTGGCACCGCCCGAGTGCAGGGGCGCTGGGGCAGCAGCGGCGGCGCCCGAGCGCTCGCAGACCCGGGGCCTGGGCCGGGGTCTGGACCCCCGCGCGGACGCTCGGCCACGCACCCCTCTCCCGAGCCCACCTTTGTGCTCGGCGTCGCTGTCGGCATCGCTGCCGAAGAGATCCTCCATATCCGCCATTGCCACGCTCGTCAGCTGCCGCCTGGGCCAGGGTGGCTGGGCGCCAGCCTTTACGGCACCACCCCAACGAAGCGCGACAGTGTCGTAAAGACCCACTTACGGTACTAGGATCCTGCCCTTCTGTGACCTAGTTTCCCTAGGTTCCACCAGCTGCGTCCACCCCGGGGACAAAACCTGACCCTGGGTTCCCGACGAGGATTTGTTAGCTTGCAAACTTCCCCTATAGGAAGTTGGGATCCGTTAAAGGCTAGAGAGCATGCGTCAATTCAGAGCCCTCCAGTGGGGGAGGGGGAGTACACCTAGGTGGCGGTACACCTGGACTTAATTCAGTTTCATTCTCTTTTTCTCTCCTCAATTCCTTCCGCCCTCTCAGGATGCCAGGAGGGGGCCTGTGTTCAGTTTACTGTAACGCCTGGAACTTTATAAAAATCCACTTGGGGGCTAGCCCCGGTGGCGTAGTGGTTGTGCGCGGGACTGCGGCCCACTGGGACGGAGGTTCAATTCCAACAGTGGAGCTGGGCCTCCTACTCCCACCACCAGAGGGCAGTGATGCCCCCCCCCCAAAAAAAAATCCACTTGGATTCCAAACGAGGCTTCGGCGTGAATTCTTTGTTGTGAGAAACCAAGGTGTTTCTCCCCCAAGGACTCTAACAGATTTTCACCTAGGTCGGATCTCGCTAGCCTTAAAGGAACTTAGATCGTTTTCAACACAAGTCAGGCCAATTATTGTTTCTGACTGACTGGAGGTTCTCAGCTTACTTGGTCTCTGAGCCCTTTATGTTCTTTTAAATACAGTGTTAGTAATTAAAACTCGGGGGGAAATTAGAGATTAATACATTCAAGAATAACAAGAATGCTATCAAATAACTTTTATTTTAAATTACAATTTTCTTAAGGAAAAAATAGAGAACGATATTGTTTTCCAATTTTGAAAAGATCTCTTGGCTGAGCCCCGGTGGCATAAGTGGTGGAGTATGGGACTGCGGCCCACGGGTTTGGCGGTTCAAATCCAGCGGCAGCTCTCAGGAGCAGCACTGGGTAGCACCCACGACCTCCAGAGCAGTGATGCCACCCCCCACCCCCCCCAAAAAAAATGATAAAGTCAAAGAGCGGAAAAGATCTTTAATGAGTGGTTTTGAAAATGACAACCAAACTCTCATGACAGCGTCTACATTCAATCTTAAATGTTTGGGGCGTCGACTCATGTTCCTTTTACTTGTCCTTGAGTTTGAGGAACAACAGCAACAAAAACCCTGAAGGAGCAAGATCTGGTTGTGAGAAGGGGGAGGTAAGATTTCCCAAAGAAACTGTTACAGGTTAAGCCTTGCTAGCTCCAAGAAGAGCAGATGCTTTGTTAAAATGCCTGTATGGGAGGGGTGAGGGGAGGATGCCTTAGTTAACTATTGAGATATTTTTTCTTAGCCATGCGGCATAGTGGGTACAAGTTTGGCTGCAATCACTTTGAAAGCCCAGAGGAAAAAAGTCTGCCTTTCCACCCCTGGACAGTTTCAGTCTGGGAAATGCACAGGACCACTAAGGGTCACTATGGGTCATCATCGAGTTTGTCAGTGAGTGTGGTACTTTAGTTTGTAATGTCGTTTGCAGATTTCTTAAAACGTCTTCTTGGTTTCCCTTTCTCAGAAGAGGAGGCTGTGAATTTGGATCCTGGGAATTCTAATAAAGAGTGGCAGCTGTCACAACAACTAGCATGAAAATAGCCTTTTTTCCATGTGGATAGTGCAAAAGTAGTAACATCTAGTTCTTGGGTGTTTGTTTTTATTTTTGCTATACTTTATGCTGATCATTGCTGTGCCCAATGCCTTGCTTCTATAGGATAGATAACACTTGGAGATTATATATATATATATATATATATATATATATATTGGCACCACTGCCCTGGTGGGAGTAGGAAGCCCAGCCTTGCTCCTGGAGAGCTGCTGCTGGATTTGAACTGTCAACCCTGTGGGTCAAAGTCCTGCACAACCACTACAACACCAGGGCTCAGCCAACACTTGGTTATCTTTGAGTGAAATAAATCGCCATCATTTTCCAGTATCGTTGCTGGAGGCTCCACCAACGTCACCTTGAATAAAGTCTGAAGCACTAAAAATGAGCTCATCATTGACTCTCGGGGATGGAGAACTTTATCCTGTTGATTTTTTTCCTAGTTTACTTTTGAGTCTTACAATAATCTCTTGCTTTGCAAGCCCAGGGATGGATCAATTTCAGAATACCTTGACAATCTTTGGTTTCTGGTTTTTGAGAGGTTTGTTTCTGTTGCCCATGAAGATTCTGCCTTCATGAGGTGAAGCTCTCCTCCCAAACAGTGACCTTCGAGTCACTACCAGAGTCCCAAAGAATAGACATTCCAGGAATTTGGTTGCATAACACAATACTACTAGTATTTATCATTGCAAACATTTTAACAAAGTAACAAAATGAATTTTTCTTTTAATTTATAAGATGTGGTATATGCTCACACAAAGGTACAAATACATTTTAAATTTGAATAACAACAGGAGAACATAAACTTGATTAGACAAAAGACATAATTCACTTCGTTTCTAGTGAACTGCCACTGTACGTGGCTGGCTGCTTTAGGAAAAGAGTTGGCCTTGAGAAGGGAACTGGTTGATCTGAACAAGCAGGCCAAAGGGGAACCCCTGCTGTTTTTCAGCTGTGGTAAGTAAATGAAGACCTGTTCTTTTCTTGGAAGACATGAACTGATCATACACAGTCAACTTTTAATATGTTCCTCACCAAACTGGGTCCCTGCCATTGTGTAATAGGGATATAAAAACAATGGCAAACATGGTGTTTCTGTATATTTGAGTTGATAACAACCTTTAATGGTCAAAGGGATTTCAAGTAAAATGATACATTTTAACTATATCTACTATAATCGTCTTTGTAATACTTCCTGTCTTATAACAAACCTATTCACATTTCTCCACTATGGTCAGAGGGATTCACTGGAGGCTTAATCTATGTGTGGGGGGATGGAACAAATATTGTAAACTATCAGGAATTTAAACAAATTTTAGAATGATAAATGATATAGAGATACTGAAGAATGAAAACCAGAAAATGGCCCATGTAAAAAGGGTAAAACAAAATAAACTCATTGTCATTGAGTCGATGCTGACTCAGCAACCCGATAGGACAGGGTAGGATGGCCCCTGTGTGTTTCCAAAGCTGTCACTTTTTGTTAACAGTTTTTTTGGGGGAGGTGTAATCCATATATCATACAATTCAATAGTTCAATCATATCCAGAAGAGTTGTGCAATCATCACCACAATCCATTTTAGAACATTTTCGTCTTTCTTGTACTCCTGGCTATTAGCTGCCCATTTCCCCCAATCTCCCCTGTCACAATCCCAGGAAGCCACTAACCCAGTTACTCTCTCTAGAGATTCAGTCATCCTGGATTTCATATATGGAAAAACATAAAAAACAATGGACTAAAGAAATAATAAAGAAGCTAACAATAAAATAGAGAAAACCTCAGTTGAAAAGAAAGCTGAAAATATGAAAAACTAGAACAATTTTAAAATGTCTGAAGGGATGTTAAATTTTAGCCTAACGGCATCTGCCATAACCCACTTTCCAATGCACTCTGCTTGATAGCAGGACTACTCGCTTACCTGGTCATATGTACTTTACCTTTTTAAAAACAACCTTTAATAGGTCAAAAGAGTTTCAAAAGTGATACACTTTTTTGTTTCTTGGGCATCACCACCCTCTGGTGGTGGGAGTAGGAAGCCCAGCCTTTGCTCCTGTGGAGCTGCTACTGGAATTGAACCTCCATCCCAGTGGGCCGCAGTCCCACGCACAACCACTACGCCACCTAGGTTCAGCCAAAAGTGAAACACCTTTTTTTTTCTTTGTGTTTTGGGCATCACTGTGCTCTGGTAGTGGGAGTAGGAGGCCCAGCCTTTGCTCCTGTGGAGCTGCTGCTGGAATTGAACCTCCATCCCAGTGAGCCACAGTCCCGCGCACAACCACTACACCACCAGGGCTCAGCCCAAAAGTGAAACACTTTAAAAAAAAATTTTTTTGGGGGGGGTCATTACTGTTCTCCTGTGGTGGGAGTAGGAGGCCCAGCCCCACTGCTGGAATTGAACCTCCGTCCCAGTGGGCCGCAGTCCCGCGCACAACCACTACGCCACCGGGGCTCAGCCCCGAAAGTGAAACACTTTTAACCGAATTATATATACTATAATTATCTTTACAATACTCCCTGTCTTATAACAAAGCTATTCACAGTTCTCCATTATGGTCAGAGAGATTCACTGTAGGCTTAATCTATGTGTGGACCTTGCACGTGGACTTGGGGTTTCCACTGTCATCCATAGCCTTCTACGATCTAGATGCTCACAAGGGACTGTAATTTTTTTGCAAGGGGGTGGGGCATCACTGCCTTCTGGTGGGAGTAGGAGGCCCAGCCTTGCTCCTGGAGAACTGTTGCTGGATTTGAACCACCAGCCCAGTGGGCCGCAGTCCCGTGCACAACCACTATACCACCAGGGCTCAGCCCCTAGACTGTAACTATTTTTTTTAATTAAAAAAAAATTTTTTTTTAGGCATCACTGCCCTCAGGTGGTAGGAGTAGGAGGCCCAGCCTTTGCTCCTGGGAGCCGGAATTGAACCTCCATCCCAGTGGGCTGCAGTCCCGCGCACAACCACTATGCCACCGGGGCTCAGCCCGACTGTAACTTTTTACAAGAGTAGAAAGCCTCTTCTTTCTCTCAAGAATGGGGGTTAGTTAAGAAAAGTGTCTGAGGAAGAGATGCAACCAACCAGATTAGTGAAATAGTGGAAAACAAAGCAGTCACTGAGACAAACAAGCAAAACCGAAGATCCAGCCAACTCTGGTTAGTTTGTCAGGCTGTTCTCTAGTCAAGTAAGCATTGGATGACTAACTGCAAAGATCACAGATTCAAACCCACCAGCCACTTATAGGAAGAACGAGAAATCTGTCAGCTTCTGTAATGAATTATAAACTCATATATTGCATAGCACTCCACTGAGCCTGAATGAACTGTATGACAACATGTTGTGTTTTTGTTTAAGGGCTAAAGAAATTCTAAAATCTTCTAGAGGGAAAAAAATCAGCTGGCATGTATAGAATCCAGGATTAAAATGACATCAGATTGCTCAACAATTCTGAGAGCTAGAATGTAATACTGAAAGAATACATTCCATACCCACCAGA
Organism: Nesogale talazaci; assembly: GCA_004026705.1. NCBI lineage: Eukaryota > Metazoa > Chordata > Mammalia > Afrosoricida > Tenrecidae > Nesogale > Nesogale talazaci. The sequence goes on from PVJH01025072.1 coordinate 19,032, forward strand.
CCATCATTATGTAATACACACTCTCTGTCATCGAGTCAGTTTTGACTGATAGTGGCCCTAAGTAGGGTTTCCAAAGCTGCAAGTCTTTATAGGAGCAGGCAGTCTTTCTTATCTCTCACCCACTCATTAGATCCAAGGGGAGAATAAAGATATTCTGAAGAAAGCCAATCACTCCTGTAAGCATTGCAATGGTACCTAGGCTGCCATGCTGTCAATAAACCCACATAATGAGAGCAGAGAGCTTCTTGGACCTGTAGAGAGGCCCAACCACCCCACCTGCACTAGCCCTCCAGCTGTTCCAATTCCACTCAGCTGCAACCTCCATGAGAGACCTCAGGCCAGAATTGCCCAGCTAAGCCCTTCTTAAATTCCTGTTTCCCAGAAATCCACCCACTACTGTCAAGTCCTTTCCGACTCATGGGGATCCTGTGCAGGGTTTCCAAGGCTGTAAACCTTTACCATGCAGATAGTTTAGTTCTCCAGTGGAGCTGCTGGTGGATTTGAACCGCTCACCTAGGTTAATAGTCCAATGCTTACTGATGATGATTTTTTTTCATCTCATTAAATTTTGAGATGGTTTATTACACCAAAAAACAACTAGAGGAGCTGAGCCCCGGTGAGTTAAGTGGTTGAGTGTGGAATTGCAGCCTGCGGGCTTGGCGGTTCAAATGCAGCAGCTGCTCTCAGGAGCAACAATGGGTAGCTCCCACGACCCCCAGAGGGCAGTGATTGCCCCTCCCCCCCCCCCCCCCCCCGCCAAAAAAAAAAAGAAAAAGAAAAAACAACAAGAAATGCTACTAGAAATTTTACAGTCTATGAATGGTTGTCCAGCAGAATTAGGGGTTAATCCAAGGAGGATTAGTCTGTCTGTAGAAACCAGTCTGTAGAAACAAGAATTCCAACATTGGAAAGAGGTCAAAGGAATTCCCAGGATGACAATTGGGCCTGCTAGCCTAGAGGACTATGGACCAATTTAGTCCAGTAGAGAGAAGAGTCCAGGAGAAAGGGACTGGTGGAGGATACAGTTATCTCAGGCTGTCACAGAGGCAGAAACTTAGCAGGCACTGGAAGACAGCAGTGAAAGAAATGGACCAAATGTCCATGCTAGAGAGGTTTGGATTTTGATCGAGGGTCATAATAATAAAGGACTACATTTGATGTATAAATAGCTATACTTTCAGTTTTATATTTCCTTTTTTTTTTGGGGGGGGGGCCATCACTGCTCTCTGGTGGTGGGAGTAGGAGGTCCAGCCCCACTGCTGGAATTGAACCTCCGTCCCAGTGGGCCGCAGTCCCGTGCACAACCACTACGCCACCGGGGCTCAGCCCTCAGTTTTATATTTTTAACACATCACATTTCTAATATTTTAAAACAGTTTGGAGGAATTGATAAATTAAAAATTATAATTGAAACATTAAAAACTAGACAAATGATAACAAAAAACTAGGCAAATGGAATATAGACAATTATTAACTAAAAGAGAAACAAATATATGTAGCAGTATACTATGTGGCTCAGCTGTGAATAATAACAGATCACATATATAATACTTAAAGTATGTCAGGCACTATCTTAATTGCATTGTATACAAGTCCACAGTACTAAACTCTAAGCCTCCATATGTGCTTCAGAATTAAGATTTTTATTTTTCTGGTTTGCGATAGTTAAGTTTTGTGTCTATTCGACTGTGTAAAGATTCTCATTAAAGGCCCAGTAATCTCCGGTGATGTGACCTAAGGAATTGAACTATTGTGAGCAGAAAGGAGCTTTAAGGAGATTAGGGTGGAGTGCAATCCCTCTTCCTCGGGGTCACAGCCCTGATGAAACTGCAAGGAAGTTTTCTTGGAAGTGTGGCCTGCTTCCTAAATACACAGACACGATGGGACGTTTTCTTGCTTCTTTTTTCTTTTGGATCCTGCATCTGCCACATTGATGTCCCTTTCATTGGATTTGAGCCAATGGCCTGCCTTATTGCCTGCCTATTCTGGGAGTCTTCAATGGTCATCTGACTTGCTGGATTCAGTCACCCCAGCACTCAACAGTCTGTTGCCATCCTGTCAGGCTTAGGTTCATTGAAACACACACACACATACACACACACACACACACAACTCCCACAGCTCTATGTCAAGAGAAGTCTCCAGCCTAATATCTGACTCATGGACTTGGTACTTTCCTGGACTTGTACTTGTACTTGACTACTTCTACAATTCTATGAGTCATTTTCTTTATATGAATTTCCCTCTATATATACTTTTTTTTTCATCACTGCTCTGGTGGGAGTAGGAAGCCCAGCCTTGCTCCTGGAGAGCTGCTGCTGGATTTGAACCACCAACCCTGTGGGCCGCAGTCCTGCACACAACCACTACGCCACCGAGGCTCAGCTCCCTATATATACATTTTTTTAAATTTAGGCATCACTGCCCTCTGGTGGTGGGAGTAGGAGGCCCAGCCTTTGCTCCTGTGAGCCGGAATTGAACCTCCATCCCAGTGGGCCACAGTCCTGTGCACAACCACTACACCACTGGGACTCAGTCCCATTATGTACATTTTTATGTGGGTGCAGAAGGGTTTTTTCCCAAGTTGTCCCCCATATTGTATCCTGGGCCTAGGATGCTGTTTGCTAGCATATGGTGGGTATCTGTACACTTGGAAGTCAGCTGTTTAGAGATTAACTCCCTGAGGGTATCAGCCATCTAGCTGGGGTCCACATGTGCCTCACCGAGGACATTTACCCAGCAGCCGGCTGTTTTTGCCACCGCTGCCTGTCCTGCTTAGCAATCAGCTCATCCCCAGCCTGGAATGAATTTGTTCATAGTTTTTGGGTTTTTTTTAGCTATAGTCTGGCCCTCCAACATCTGAGGGATAGTGAACTGGCCCCTGTCTAAAAAGTTGGAGGACCCCTGAAGGGCAATCAGACTCTATAGTCTGTCCCACCCTAAGTAGATCTCACTCCCTGCTGATAAGGATAGTGGATGGTTTCCCTGAAGGAGGGCTAGAGACAAGGTCAAATCAACTCAAGAAGGATCAAGGTTAGGCTTCCATCTTGAATCTAGGGTCTGCCCATCTTGTCACATATGTACCCTTACTGCCGCCCCTTCTGATTGCATGTATACCCTTAGCTTGTCCCCCTCTGATTAATGGATGCCTACTGTACAACCCCTTTCCGTTATAATATAATTGGGGGCTTGCATGTCTCTGAAAGTGTATATATGCCGTGATTGGAAATAGATTGCTCTCTGTATGGACCTGACTACTGAGATCATGGCCATCCTGGAGGTGAACAATTACACGCCTTATCTTGTCTGATGTCTCTTTAATTTTATCCCTCAATTATACAACCGCCACTTAGACCCATTCATTTGTGGAGGCTGGAACTCCACATTGTTAGACATCACTAGTTTTGCTTCTCTAAAGATTCTAACCTAATGTATTTGGTACCTGGAGTTGCGTAATTTGTATGTCTGCTGATTTCCTTGGCTATAGCAGCAGTTTCCCAGACTCCCTCTATAGGAATTAAACCTCGATTCCCCATTGCCAATGGTCACCATGGTAAGCATGGTACTTACCATGGATTGGTAGGGCAGACTTTTGGGTGGGTTTAACAGCCTTGGTACTAGGTATAATTGGACTGAGGTTATTTAGAGTTACCAAGGCCTGCTTTGAACACTTATGTTTTCAAGTAGATGTTTCAGACCTCTAGATACTCAGCTAAGGACATCTAGAGGTTGTGGGGGTCTCGTCCAGCGAGACCCTCACGTGGGGACCTTAAGGAGCGACGAACCTGGATGAAGAAAAGACACAGAGACGTGGAGCAAGACAAGTGCTGATCAAACTCCGTTTATTAGGGAGAAAAAAACCAATTTTATAAGGAAAGCAAGCCTACGCAACAAGCCAAGGCATGAAACATAGTTATCTTCAAAGTTAACAAGTGAAGGTCAGCACACCTGCAAGTCAGAGGATAATCACAAATGCTCTATTCACTACCTATATCATCTTGTCAAGCCTCGAAGGCCAGGGCTGTCCCTCCAAAGGAGGCCAGCTCTCCATAACTCAAGGTCTATGCAGAAGTTACAAAAGTAACAGACCACAAATCTCAGGCAAACAGACCATGACAGAGTTTAGGCTACGTGACCATAGCCAGGTCAAGCATGTCCAGGCTGGATGGCTCCGGACAAGAGGTGAAGGCGTAGTGATAAGCCATGAGCCTCTTGGTGGACCATCTGTCCACTCCTAAGATCCAACTACACTCTTTTTAACTACAGCAAAATTTTAGAAAGTAATATAATGCATTTATTCTATTACTTAGCATACCCAGTGGGGTCTAGGCAGCATCCTCTTATAAAAGTAAACTTTACATGGCAACTATATATAACAATTCAAGCTAAGTATGATAAGCATTTTAAGTAATGTCAGGTCAGTTTATATAAGCTTTTTTTCTACTAAATGAGTTAGGAAAGAGCATTCAATAGAAGAGCTTCTTTGGATTTCTAGGTTGTGGATAAGGAGTATGGGCCAGAATGGACTCACTGAATCCTCACAGCAGACCTTGTGATGGACAGGTTTGTTATGCCAACATGGTCACAGAAGATTGATGGGTCTGTTGTGACGGCACGGCCAATGAACACATGGGATGAATTGAAGGGCAGAGATAGGAAGGGCTCAGCAAGTCCCGCCCTCTTTCTCGCTGGCTTTTGGATCTTCGGACCAGACAGCTGCTTTGTTCATCCAGTGCCTCGACCTCCAAGCAACACTACCTGTGGGACACCTAATCGTGGACTGTGGAGCTGTGAGTTGAGGTTCCTTTAAGCCCTACTTCTCCACGCTCCTGGGATATACATCTCTTGAACTGGGGACTGTCTGACTCTGTCATCTGGCTGACTGTTGGTGACCTGCTCTGCTGTTTGCTGCCTATGATAGAATGCCTGAATGACTCGACAGAGGACTACTCAGCGGCCCTCCAGACTTGAAGAACTGCCAGTCTTCTAGCTGTCTCACGCAAGTGAGTTGCACCGAGCAATTTGTACTGCTTTATAGATTAGTTAACTGTTTCTTTCTTATCTTATATACTCTTCTTTCCATGTAAATATATAAAGAGAATTACTAGTGTCCTGGCTTTATTTCTCTAGATAACCCTCTCTGACACAGACCTCTTAGAGAGATCCTATGACATTCCTAGTTCACATGTGGAGAACCCAAAGTATGCGCAGCAAAAGCTAAAAGCTTTGCCTTAGGTCACATAAGTTAATAAGTTGCTTAGTCCTCAATAATGTAAACCTGAGTAGTTCAAGTATAGTAGTACTATTCATTTAGAATGTTGTGCATGTACAAACATATTTCTATGTGTGTGTGTACTGTTTAGTGATAAATAGTTTTTCTGTCTTGATATGGAAGAATCCAAGAAAAAAAAGTCTTTATCTTGTTATGTAGTGCTTCTCTTCTATGTATTAGGCAGGGTTTTCTAGAGAAATAAAACCAGGACACATATGATTAATGTATATATATATATATATATTATAGTAAGAAGGAATATAATGGCAAATCCACACAGCAGTATGGAGGGCTCAGTTCAACTCACTTTCTTTTTAAAAAATTTATATTTGTTATTAATATACTTTCTTGGACTAGTTAGTATACCATAAGTCCTTCAGCTCACAGGGGCTGCTGGTCCAAGCTCAGGGAAGCAGACAGCAGAGTTCAAGACAGGTAGAGTTGGCAGACTGTAGGGTGGGACAGCAACAGTCAGTAGTGCAGGAGTGTAGCAAAGCAGGCCTCCATGGGGTCTGGAGCTCTAGTGAGGTATGCACAGTGACGTGATCCACTAGCAGTGTGGTGAGGCAGGTCTTGAAGGAGTCTCAAGCTCTAGTAGTGCATGGCAAGGTGCACTCAGCCCACAGGGAGTGTTGCATACGGTTGAAGCAAAGAGCTAGCTCAAGTAACAGCATGCTGGTCCAATCACCAGGGAGAAAGAGAGAGTGTGTGTTAGAGTTCTCTAGAGAAACAAAACCAGGACACTTGTGTGTGTGTGTGTATATATATATATATATATATATATACACATATATATACACACATATATATAATGAAGGAATATAACAGCTAATTAGTCCACATAGCAGTGCAGAGGGCTCAGTTCAACTCACTTCTGTGGAACAGTTAATATTCTGGAAGTCCTTTAACTCAAAGAGGGCCGCTGGGTCCAAGGTCAAGGGGGCAGACAGCTGAGTCTCTGTAGAGCAATACAAATAGGGTACAGGCAAAAAACAGCAGGGAGGGTCACCAACAGTCAGTCAGACAACAGGACCTGAAAGTCCCAAGTTCAAGCGATGGAACGAACCTCAAACTCCAGCTACAGGATCCATGGGTTGGGTGTCCCACAAGTAGTTCAACTCACAAGTTGAGGCAGAGAACTAGCTAAGGCAACCGCATACAGGTCCCATGATCAGAGAGCGAGAAAGGCGGGGCTTGCCAAGCTATTTATCTCTTTGCCCTCCAATCAAACTGTGACCTTATTAATCCCACATGTTCTTTCCCCCCTCACCCCCCCATGGTCTTATTGGCCAGGTTGGCACAATAAACCTACCTATCACAGACGGGATGACTGCCTTAGAAAGTATCTCAGTGGGGCTGAGCCCCGGTGGCATAGTGGTTGTGCGCGGGACTGCGGCCCACTGGGATGGAGGTTCAATTCCAGCAGTGGGGCTGGGCCTCCTACTCGCACCTCCGGAGAGCAGTGATGCCCCTCCCCCACCAAAAAAAAGAAAGTATCTCAGTCATCCTCCAATCAAGCTGCAACCTTATTAAACCCTGTCCACATGTTCCTATGGAGGCTTAATTGGCACAATAAATCTGTTACATCCTGTAATAGCAATACTGCTTTGACAATCAGAAATGCATCCTCTCATCATTTCAGAAACTAGACAGGAGTTAGGGTGACAGCTCTAGGGGAAGGTTTAATCTGGCATCAATCATCCAGTTGATCTCAGAGTCCTCAGCTCAGTATGTCCAAAGGACAGACCACTCCAGGCTCTTTTGTTGGTGGTAATCAGGCCCCTTCCATCTACTCCCTTCTTCTTAACTCTTGTAAGACAAAAGGTAAGGAGCTTTGGTTGCACAGTGGCTATGAATTGTGTGTTAATCACAAGGTGAGCAGTTCAAAACCATCGAGCATCTCCTTGGGAGAAAGACAAGGCTTTCTGCTTCCATACATAGTTACAGTCCCTGTCTTAGAATATGAGTCAGAATTGACTGGTTGGCAGTGAGTTTGTGTTTTTGAAAGTTAAAAGGTTATATAGGTCATACCCCAGGGAAGCAGCCTGTGTTACTCCGGATTGACGAGAGAAACAAATTCATAGACACTCATATGTGTATAAAAAAGAGCTTTATACAGCAGCCTGGATGATCATGAGGTGTTGAAGGGATCAGCTATCAGGAATCAAAGAACATAAAATCATATCATTGTGAATGAGGGGAAGTGGGAACCCAAAGCCCATTTGTGGGCAACTGGACATTCCTTTACAGAAGGCTTGGGGAGGGGATGAGGCAGTCAGGGTGCAGTGTAGCAATGATGAAACATACAATGTTTCCTTGAATACTTCCTCCAAACGCCCCACCCCCACCCCCCCACTATCATGACCCCAGTTATACATTACAAATCCAGCTAGTATAGATAGGCATTGGAAACAGAGGGAATCCTTGACAAAAGAACTGTTTAGGACTAGTGGTGAGAAGGCCAATTATGGGAGGGTGGAAGGAAGGAAGGAAGGAAGAACAGATTGCAAGGATCTACATATGACCTCATCCCTGAGGGTAGGACCGTGGAGAAGTAGGTGAAGGGAGACCTTGGGTGGTATAAGATATGACAAAATAATAATTTATAAATTATCAGGCATTCATGGAAGAGGAGGAAGGGGAAAAATGAGGCGCGGATACCAGGGCCTCAAGTGGAAAGCGAGTGTTTTGAGACTGATCAGGGGGCTGAGCCCCGGTGGCGTAGTGGTTATGCGCAGGACTGTGGCCCACTGGGACGGAGGTTCAATTCCCGCTCACAGGAGTAAAGGCTGGGCCTCCTACTCTCACCACCAGGGCAGTGATGCCTTAAATAAAAAAAAAAACAAAGAGAATGATCAGGGAAACAAACGTACAGAGGTGTTTGACACAATGAATGTATGTGTGGATTGTGATGAGTTGTATGAGCCTCCGATAAAATGAAAAAAAAAAAAAGAACTTTATATATAAGGACAATTGAATATTGAGAAAACATCCCAGTCCAGTCCAGATTAAGTCCATAAGTCCAATATTAGCCCATTTATACCAATCTATAAATTCCTCTTTAGACTCATGAAAGCCAGGCGATGATGCTTAATGCAGGAAGGTCACAGGCCACTGGGTGGAAAGTGTTGTGCAGGGCTCGAGCATAGCTCCATCAGACTCGTTGTCAGTAATGTCTTGCAGGGAGTGTGTCTCTGGCCTTCAGTGAGTGCCTCCAAATGAAGTAATCAAGCTATGACCTGATGGACAGGCTAAGCTTCACCCCTGCACAAGTTGACACCAGATGGGTGTTGCATCCAACCGATGGTTTTATAACCAATAGGTTGACTACATCAGATCACATGATGGGGAATGAACACACCCTTATAGTCCCAAATAGCATCATCACATAACTGCCAAGCCACTGAGAATCAGGTCCAGTCAAACTGACATATTTAGGAAAACACAATTCAATCTCTTTCAATGAGTAAGTAAAAAGTATTTTAAATTGTTTGTAAAATATAAATCAGTGTGGCAGTGGCAGTGATGGAAAAAAATTAAATCAATAAATCTGTTTCTATGGAGTCGATTCTGAGTAACAGTGAGTGGCCCTGTGTTGCTGAGTAGAAGTGGTGGCCCTGCAGAAACAGATCCCAGGCCATTCTTTTGAGGTGCCAGATAGTCAGCCTTTCCATTAGTAGCTGAGTGTTTAAACTGTTTGCACCAACTAGGACCTCTTGTGTATTGGGTAGTAGAACTTAAATTCTGAGCACCCTGTTAAGAGGAGGCTATGGATGGCAGTAGAAAACCAAATCTGTAGAGTTCCCACATAGATCAGGCCTCCATTGAATTGCTTCTGATCAGTGACAAGGATATAGATTATCTGGCCCTCAAGAAGTGCATTGAAAATGGATTACCTCCTCCCATTCCTGCCAGCCTAGAAAGGAGCCTTTTCCTTTAGAGGTTTGTCCTTGACAGTAATCACCTTACTGGGTACAGTACAAGTTGTCATAGTCACGAGTCACGCCCTATCAGTTGTGCCTTGGACCAATCTGGTAAGTTCTTCTTTCTGAAATAATGTATGTGTCCAAGTCATGGTCCTCTTCTGACTTCTGTAGTCTCGCCTGCAACTGTGACGTATTAAACTGCCACCAATCAGGAATTTGTGACAGTTTCCTCTGTTTCATGCCTTATTTACATAGCACTTGGACACAATTATGTCTTTGGACACCATTATGTCTTCATGTTAATAGCCTCCCTCATCTGTGCTTTTGTCCCTTTTAAAATTTAATAAACAAGGGCTGAGCCCCGGTGGCATAGTGGTTGTGCGTGGGACTGCGGCCCACTGGGACGGAGGTTCAATTCCAGCAGTGGGGCTGGGCCTCCTACTCGCACCACCGGAGAGCAGTGATGACCCCCCCCCCAAAAAAAATTTAATAAACATTCTCCTAAAACCATAGTTGAGACTGAGATTCTTTTACACTCCTTCTATACTCTTTTATACAATATAAGACTGCTATTACAAAAAAGTTTTTTTTAATTACTGCCATCAAGTCAATGCCTCATAGAACTGCTCCCGTGGGTTTCTGAGATTGAAATTCTTTCTTTTTAAAAACTATGTTTTATTTTTTATACTTTGAAGGTGGGTTTTGGACACTCACCATCCCCTATAGTCCTCTACAAATTGGGTGTTCAAGATTGCAGTTCTTTACAAGAGTAGAAAGCCCCAACTTTCTCCCAAGGAACTAGCACCAGGTGGTTTTGAACTACCCTTCCTTGTGGATTGAAGCCCAACATATATCCACTATGCCACCAGGGTCCCTGTGTGTGTGTGTTATGTAACACATGTCAATGGATAGGCTATTTCTGGAAAGTTACATCAGAAGCTGAAAACAATAACTGCCTCTAAAGAAATAAGGTAGGAGACTAAAGGATAAAGATAGAACTTTCAGTTTTCACTCCATTCTTTTTTGTTCCTTTGGAATTTTATATCAAATGACTATTAAAAGTAAAATTAGATTTAAAATTGCAAAAATAGAATACAAAAATATTAGTAGTGTTTCATTACCTATGGATGCTGAGATTTTTTTGTTGGTTTTTTTTGGGGGGGCATCACTGCCCTCTGGTGGTGGGAGTAGGAGGCCCAGCCTTTGCTCCTGTGGAGCTGGAATTGAACCTCCATCCCAGTGGGCCACAGTCCCGCGCACAACCACTACGCCACCCGGGCTCAGCACAGATGCTGAGATTTTTATAATGAGCTTGTGCTAGCTTTAGAATTGAAAAAAAAAAGACACTGACATTGAGTCGATTTTGAGTCATGGTGAATACGTGTGTTATGGAGCATAACTGCCCCAGAGGAGTTTCCTAGCTGAAAGCTTTACAGGAAGCAGTTTGCCAGGCCTTTCTTCTGAAGTATCATTGTTCCTTAAGTTAGTGGCCAGTCACAAACTGCTTGAGCCACATGACTAAGGGACCTTAGTTGTAGGCTAAGAAGAGAAAACTTAGTTTTAGGGAGTTGTATTAGAGCTTAAATTCTGAGCACCCCAGTTTGCAGAAGCTATGGATGGCAATGATAGCCCAACATTCATTTGAAGAGACCTCACATAGATTAGATCTCCACTAACATGCTTCTGATCCTTAACCAAATCCAAAAAAACACACTCACTGCCATCAAGTCAATGTCAATTCATAGGGACCCTATAGGACAGGGTAGAACTGCCATATGAGTTTTTGAGACATTAACTGTCAATAGGAGGAGAAAACCCAGTCTTTGTGCTGGTGGTTTTGAACAGTTGACCTTTAGCTCACAAGGAGAAACTACTACATCACCAAGATTCCTGACCATTAATCAAGGATGGGGGTAATGTTGGCCTACAGCAACTCCTTCTAGCCTGCCCAGGGAAGACCAGTCTCTCTTAAGGACTTATTAGGTATTTCCTTGATGGAGAGACCACCGTGCTGGAGACAGTATGGGTGCCATAGCCATGAATCATGCCCTATCACTCTCTCCCTGGAGCCAGGACCAATCTTGTAAGCCCATCCATCTAATTTACTGTCCATGCCGTGCCTGCTCCTGTATCTGTATCCCCTCTTGTAACTGTGATGCATTGATCTTCTAGTAATCACAAATCTGGGACAGTTCCCTTGGTGCCACACTATTTAACTGGCATCCCAATTGTGAATCCTCAGATGCCATTGTGACCTTGGCCTCCTTCATAGGGATGATGTGTCTGTGACTTTGTGCTGTCTTGGTCCTTTTTTTTTTTAATTTATTTTTAAAATTTTATTGGGGGCTCTTACAGCTACTACAACATTCAGTACATCATTTGTATCAAGCACATTTGCACACATGTTTCCACATACATTTCCCAACATTTTCCACTTGAGCCCTTGGTACAAGCTCCTCTTTAAAAAAAACCAAAAACCAAAAAACCTCCCCTTTCCCCTCCCCCCTCCCTTTTTTTAGTGAATCATTTTATTGTGGGGCCCATATAACTCCCATCACAATCCCTAACAACATCAGTTGTATGCAGGCCACTTTTACACACCCATTGCCATCATCACTCTCAAAACATTCTCCCTCCCTTCAGGCCCCCATTATCAGCTCCCTATATTACCCTTCCTCCCCCCTTCCCCTTGAACCCTTAGTAATTTACAAATTATTTTTTCATCCTGTACACTGTACAATGTGTCCCAACACTCACTTCCCTGTTGTCCGTGCCCCAGAGAGGAGGCTACGTGTAGATCCCTGAAGTTGGTTCTCTCTTTCTATTCCTCCATCCCTCCACCCTCCTGGTATTACCACTCCTATTACTAGTCTTGATGGATCATCTATCCTAAGTTTCCCATATTTCCAACTTCACTGTACATCTCCTGGTCTAGCTGGATTTATGTGGCAGAATTGGGGTCAAGATAGTGGGTGAGAGGCAGCATGGGAACTAGAGGAATGTTGCATATTTCATAGCTCCTACCCTGTATCTTAACTGACTCATCTCCTCCTTGTAACCCCTCTGCAAAAGGATGTCACCTCACCTATTGATGGGCTGTTCTAGTAGCTGTTCTGAGTGGGTCCCCAATCTGTACTCCCCCTCATTAATAATAATATAATTTTAGCTCATTGATGCCTGACACCGGATCCCTTCACCACCTCATGATCACACAGGCTGGTGTGCTTCTTCTGTGTGGGCTTTATTGCTTCTGAGCTAAATGGCCGCTTGTTTATTCAAGCCTTTAAGTCCCCAGACACTATATCTTTTGGTAGCCGGGCACCATCAGCTTTCTTCGCCACATTTGATTATGCACACATTTGTCCTCAGGGATTATATCAGGAAAGTGAGCATGCAAAGTTGTGCTTTTGAGTTCTTGAAGCCTGATATCTCATCCCTTTGACACCTCATGATTCCACATGCTAGTGTGATTCTTCCATGTGGGCTTTATTGCTTCTGAGCTAGATGGCTGCTTGTTTACTTTCAAGCCTTTAAGTCCCCAGACGCTCCATCTTTTGATAGCCGGGCACCATCAGTTTCTTCACCACCTTTGCTTATGCACACATTTGTCTTCAGTGATCATGTCGGAAAGGTGAGCATCTTGGAATGCCAATTTAATAGAACAAAGTGTTCTTGAACCGAGAAGATACTTGAGTGGAGGTCCAATGCCCATCTGTTGTCCTACTACTAACCCTATAAGTATACACATTAATCTCTTTCCCCATCCTCACTTAT
>PVJH01025073.1:0-16833 GCA_004026705.1 Nesogale talazaci
GAGACAGGATAAGGTTAAATCAAGGTCAACCTATCAGAGGTCTGCATCAAAACCAGAGATTTAAAGACAGAAAGAAAAAACCGTGTTTCCTATAATCATCAAGAAAGTGTCTAGAATCATTAACTCTAAAACTACAGTTTTCCCTACGGACATCAATCAGCTGTCTGAAATTCCATCCTTTAGAGTTCCTTCTGATTTAACTAGCAAGATGGCAATGCCATAAAATATTTCTAGGGTAAAAACATCATACATCATAGTATTCCTTGCACTTATAAAACTAAGAAAGTGTAGGTCACCTCTATTATGGACAAAGGACCTTAAGTGTACCTGCATAGATGGCTTTATATACAAATATAAGCAGATATGCACATATGTTGTGGTTTCTAGCATTCCTGATCATCTTGTTTTAAACTTCCTCCCTAATGACGCGACCCTATCATATAGTTCCTCATGCTGGGGTGACCCCTCCTCCCACCACCATCAAATTATTTTGGCCACTGTCATTTTACTATTGTTGCAAATTAGGTGATCCCTGTGAAAGGGTCATTTGACCCCCAAAGGGGTCATGACCCCCAGATTGAGAACTACTGATCTTCAATAGCTTCTCTTGGCCATACCACCAACAACCACAATGGCACCAGGCATAACTAAGAATGAACCTCCACCAAGGCCAGCCCCAGGCCCCCACCTCTCCTAAACTGAGAAGCCACACCCGGAGGCCAGCAGCAAGGTCAAAGCAGGGGACAATTGGTGACCTGGAAGATGCACGTGCATGTCTATTCTCAGACACAGAGAAAAAGAGAATGAGGAGAGGATGAACTTCAAGTTGTGCCATGGAGATGACACTCAACAAACCTAGGTCCTTCAAAAACATTTTTGAATCCGTGTCAAAATCCATACAAGCAACAAACAAACTGAAGCACCCTCAAAGTCTGCCGCTTGTCCTCAGTGCTGCAGCGAGAGCCCCCGAGAGCACCTTTGGGGAGGCCTTGCTCTCAGCACTGACAGGGTTCTTTCACGCTGACATGAATTCTGACAGCACGTGACTGTACTCCAAACAGTACAGACCCATGGGAAACAGGAAGCAATAGGAAAGTATCTTTTCTTCTTAAAAGACATGGTTGGTGAGCCATAGAGAAATCAGGGCTGGAGGGGGTGAGGGTCAACTGCTTATTGGGTATACATTTACAAAAAAACCACAGCATTCACAAATATTCAAGTGGCGGTGGTGTTGATGCTTGCATTTTGCAGATAGGTCCACTTAGATGCACAGTAACCCTGGAGGACAGAGACGAGCACACCTTTCTCCTGCTGAGTGTCTGCTGGGCTCAAGCCACCGCAGCCACACGCTTAACCACTGGCTCCCCAGACCTTCTTCCTAGAGACACCCCTCATTACCCAGAGGTGTCGAGCTGATTCCAAACTCAAGAGTGACCCTCTAAGGAAGCACCTGAGAGGAAAAAGGGGGGAAAAAAGTATAAAATGCTAAGTTCGAAGTGTGTCATCAAAATGACTCTCCACACAGCCAGGGCCTTCAAAAGCATTTTCTAGTGCCTGTCAGATTGGTAAAGCTGTCCCATCATATGTCCATGGCTGTACATTCTTACAGAAGCAGTCCACCCCATCTTTCTTCCCCAGAGGGGCTCAAGGGTTGGCACTGTTGACCTTTCCGTTAGCAACTTAACTTGAATCCAGATCCTCACACGACACACCATTCATTATCTACCACACACTGTATGTATGACTCCAAGTGGACAAAAGTATTCTGAACAGCCACCTGGAAACCATCTGCACACTAATCACACCAGGTTTGATTGCCAGCTAGTGTACCTCACGCAGAATACACATTTACCAGTGGAGGCTTGCATATGGCTATGACGCTGATCGATGTTCAGGAAACCTTCTGGACCAGCGGAGCTCATCCTGCCTAATACCACAACCCTTTTATACAGTTTTTCATGTTGTGGTGACCCCCCCCAACCATAAAATTATTTTCATTGCCACTTTATAACTGTAATTTTGCTACTGTTATGAATCATAATGCACATATCTGATATGCGATATGCATTTTCATTATTAAAAACTGAAAATAATTAAAGTATAGTGATAAATCACAAATTAGCATGCAATTACATATTGTGAAATCTTTATGTGTTTTCGTTGACCCCTGTGAAAGGGTTGTTCAACCCCCAAAGGGGCCACAGCCCACAGGTTAAGAACTGCTGATGCAGACAAAGATGAACTAGGAAGAAAGGCCTGCAGGTATCCTTCCCAAAACCGTATGGATGGATCACAAGAGTCCAAACTGGCGCCACTCACAGGGCTGGTGTAAGGCTGTGCAGTCTTTCATCCTGATGTGCACACCTAGCCAGGAGCCGACTGAGCAGCAGCTAACAAGAGCACTGGTGGAACAGTGGGTTCAGCACTGGGTTATTAACTGAAAGGTCCATGGTTTGAACCCATTAGCCATATCATGGTAGAAAGACGAGGTGATTTGTTCCTGTAAGACTTACAGTCTTGGAAATCCCAGGGGTCCTACTGGAATGATTGAGTG
The DNA here is from genome assembly GCA_004026705.1 of Nesogale talazaci. NCBI lineage: Eukaryota > Metazoa > Chordata > Mammalia > Afrosoricida > Tenrecidae > Nesogale > Nesogale talazaci. Next base: position 2,555 of record PVJH01025073.1, read on the forward strand.
GCATTGTTTTTTGTTTGTTTTTACAATAAAAACTTTAAATTACAGGAGGAACTTTTTTCCCTCTTTTCTTTTAAAGAGAAGGCCACAGGTTCTTAGTAGGAAAAGCAAGCTCACTGCCATGAAATCAATGCCCACTCATAGTGAACCGATAGGACAGGTAGGCATAGGTGAATTTCCAAGACTGTAAGGCCTTATAGGAGCAGAAAGACCCACGCATTTCCCCTGGGGAAGGCTGGTGAGTTTGAACTGCTGATCTTCAGGACCACAGGCCAGTGCATAACCTCTATGCCACCAGGGCTCCTCAGCTGGGCAATGAGGCAGTAAACAAACACGACAAAGGTGGGGCACTCTCACCCAGGCACTTCCCCGTCTGCACCTGAGTTCTCTCATCCAACAAATATTTTGAATCACTACCTTTGCAGTGGTAGACATTGGCAATATAGCAAAGAACGGGGCACAAGTCCTCCCCTCGAGGAGTTTCCAATCAATTGGGGAGGTTATTCAGTAGGCTAATATAAAGCGGTGGGAAAGACAATAAGCGTAAGGTACACGAGAGGGGCAGTGGAAGCATCAGTATGAAGGAGACATGGAATCGGGGTTGTCAAGGAAGAACAGGGTGTAAGCAAACGTTAGACAAAAGGAGAAAATAAAGTGCTGAGATGAAGAAGCAGGATAGATAAAACCTTAGCACACTACAAAAGCAGGTAAGTTACTAATGGTAGTTCAGTGAGGCTCTGAAGCACCTGTGAGGATCTGGGTGGAGGATGAAAGTGGGGAGAGTGAAAACAAGAGAGATACTGTGAGAAAAGCTCAAACACCAGCAAGCGTCTTGTTCTTGAGAAGAGCCCTAGTGACACTGAGGAGCACAGGTTGGGCTACCAACAGCTAAGTCAGAAGTTTCAAATCCACCAGCAGCTTCGAGCAAAGAAAATGAGGAGGCTTTAGACTCCCGTCAATAGTCGTACACTCTCAGAAACCGCCAGGGGAAATACTGCCCGGTCCTACACTGGGAGGGGGTGCTAGCTAGACATCAGGAGTTACTTGATGGCAATGAGCTTTGCTACAGAGCTTGAGAGACCTGCAGTGCCATGAAAATGTCAGATTGTCCCTTAAGGATGAATTTAAGAATTTCAAGTTGCAGAGGAGAAACATCACTGGGCAAAATATATCAGAAAATATTTTCCCAGTCCCTCCACCTGTAGATATGCCTTTCTAAAGTGCCTTCCCTAAATGAATCCAAGAACACACCATCCTCCTTTCCCACCACATGTCCTTTCATGATTCTTCTTCCCAATTTACCATCAAGGATGCTGTCTTGCTTGTACAAGACTAGGTATAAGGCAGAAAGTTTTGAGAGAAACCTACACTAATCTGACAGCAGCTTGAACTAGAGATTAATGTGACCTAATGTCCCTACATACATGGCTTCCCCCTACAACGTCTGCTGTCCAATGTCATTTTTTTTCTATCTTATTTATTAATAGTTCTTTCTTTCACTCCTCAATTCTTAAAACCAAACAAAAGGTTAACATAATAAGTAAAAATATCTGTCTTGAGCCTTATGTTCTTTTAAGAATTAGAAATCAAATTGACAAAAGCAATATGAAAGGTTAGACAGGAATCTTAGGATGTAGTGAATTCCTCATAATGGAGGGAAAAAATGTAGAAAAGCAAGATGAGAATAGTTACAGAGCCTGAAGAAGGTAAGAAATGTCACTAAGTGGTTATAAATAGGGACTGAGCCTTAGTAGCATAGTGGTTGAGTGTGGGACTGCAGCCCCCTGCGTTGGCAGTTCAAATCCAGCAGCAACTCTCCAGGAGCAAGGCTGGGCTTCCTACTCGCACCAGAGGACAGTGATGCCCCCCCCCCAAAAAAGGTTATAAGTAGAAAAATGGTTTTACCCTCATTTGCATGGTAAATTATTCGTTACTCTATTAGTGACTGAAACATACAGAGCTTGGCAATTGGTGAGAAAAAGGGAGTTAGGCATTATATTTAACTAGATCAGACAGGTGGCTAGGAATGGAATTTTCTAAGTTTCTCAAATATAAATAGATGCATGTGCATGTAAGGCAAACACATGCATATTTGACGCTCAAACAAGCAATGGATAGTTTTAAGGGATTTAGTAATTCCCAGTCCCTTCCCCTATAGATATGCCTCTCTAAAGTGCCTTCCCTAAATGGATCCAAGAGCATACCATTCTCTTTTCCCACCACACGCCCTTTCATGATTCTTCTTCCCAATTTAAAATCAAAGATGTTGTCTTGCTTGGATAAAAAAAAAAAAAAAATCAATGCTCAAGGTATTAGCCATCAGGAGATCAAAATATTCGGGGGTAAATATGCTGAATAAGACCTCTTTAGAGTATTGAGAAGCAAGGAATGGTATTTAGAGAAGGAAGTTGTGCCTGACCCCAAACCACAAGATTGCCATTGGCCCCACATGCCCGTGAAACTTGGACACTGAATAAGGAAGACTGAGAACCAGAATACAACCACAGCCCGGGGCGGGGGGGGGGGGGCATGGAGTGGAGACCCAAGTGCCCATCTGTAGACAATTGGACATCCCCTCACAGAGCAGCCACAGAGAAGAGATGAGCCCGACAGGGTGCTGGATAGCGCTGAATGAACACACAACTTTTCTCCAGCTCTTTGGTGCTTCCTTCACCGCACTATCATGACCTCACTTGCACCTTACAAATCAGAATAGACCAGAACATGCACACCATTGCAGATAGGAGCCTGAAACACATGGAATCCAGGGGCCAACAAGGAGAGTAGCGATACCAGGAGGATAGCAAAGGGTGGGGGAAGAATAGGAGGAACCAATAACAAAAATCAATCTAGAACACCCTCCCAGGGGGACGAATAACAGAAAAGTGGGTGAGGGGCGACTGATAGTGATGTAAAATATGCAAACAAGAATCTAAACTTTTCAAGTGTTCATGAGGCAAACTGGGTGGGAAGGAGGGGGGAAACAGGGAGCAGTTATCAGGAGCTCAAGTGAGAAGAGAATGCCTTGAAAATGATGGTGGTGGCATATGCACATATGCCGTGCAAATGTGTTTGACATGCTGAAGGCATGTATGGATTGTGATAAGAGATGTAAGAGCCCCCAATAAAAGTCTTTTAAAAAGAATAAATAAGATTAAAGAATAATTCATGCATTTGCCCTGTGGTGCTAAGGAAAAGCATGGAAAGTAAGAGGGACTGCGGAAAGGACAAACCAATCTGCCTTGGAAGAAGTGCGGCCAGAGGGTTCCTTAGAGGCAGGGTACTGAGACTTGGTCTTACGTACTTTGGACATTTGTCAGAAGAGACCAGTCCCAGGAGAAGACAGCCTGCCGGTTAAAGGAGAGGGTCAGTGACAAAGACGAAGGCCCTCAATAAGACCGACGGACCCAGTGGCTGCAACAAGGGACTCAGGGAGAGGAACCATTGTGAGAATGGCATAGTCCTGGGACGGTTTTGTTCTGTTGTGCACAGCATTGCTAAGAGTTGGAGCCAACTAGGTGGCGAATAAAAGCATCCATCCATCCAAGTATCCATCTCTCAATGTTTCACTGAGCTTTTGTTTTTCCTTTAGAAAATTCAGCCTCAGGACAAGACTTCATGTCTCTTCTCATCTTGCACATTTTTTCTGGCAAGGATTAGATAAGGTGTTAGAAGCATGGTATTTCAGTTCATGTGGAATTGCTCTGAATTGATGTACTACAGAGTAAGGCAGCAGAGAGGGTGATGATTTTCATTCATGAGTTTACAACATTCATTCTCCAGCCAGTATCAAAATGTACAAGGCTCCTGGAGAAAAGTCATATTACATAAAACAAATGAAAGCACTGGTTACATGTACTGAAAGTAGACCTATCTCATCTAGATGGCATGTGTCTTCTCTATATGTCTTTCCATCTTAGAAATAGAATTTCAAAGTGAAATACTTTTCACAAGCACATGTTAACATTTTAATTTAAATTGACAAATAAAACGTTTTTGATGGAGAGCAAAATTATTTGGCTGAGTGGTCTGCTAACAGCTGGCTTTCTTGGACATTTTCCATAAATGGAATGAACTAAATCTGCATATCCAAGAGTGTGATGAAAATAAATACAGGACATAATTAGACAGAAGCATTTTATTTTTTATAATCCTAGTTTTGGCAATGGTATGCTGAAATTAATAATGTCTTAAAATTTTTCTAACACTTTCTGATGACACTGGATTAAATCTGGTTCTTCTAATTATAGAGGGTAACAGAGGGTATATTTAATAATCATTTGGTAAATCTTTACAAAACATAAAAGCATTTCTCCCAGGAATTGGGGCACTGAACTACTACAATGATCATAACACTTCAGGTAACTTCAAATTCATTGGTTTTAACTAAACTGAAAGAGATGCAATTGATTGTTCAGCTAATAGGTCAGAAAAACAATTTTAAATACATCACTACCATATACACGTGAGCAGAAGCCAACCTGATTTCAGCCAAGGTACTTAATTTCACCAAATTTTACCACAAAAAACTGCATTTAAAATGTGGTGAACCTGTGTGATCACGAGGTACTGAAGAGATCACATATCAGGCATCAAAGAACAAAAAAAGTCACGTCATTTGCTCACATTCCTGATACAATCCCTGAAGACAAATAGGTGCATAAGCAAAAGTGGTAAAGAAAGTTATGGTGCCTGGCTATCAAAAGATAAAGTATCTGTGATCTTAAAGACTTGAAGGGAGGGGCTGAGGCCCAGTGGCATAGTGGTTGAGTGTGGGACTGCGGCCCATTGGCTTGGCAGTTCAAATCCAGCAGCAACAAGGCTAGGTAGCTCCCACGACCACCAGAGGGCAGTGATGCCCCCCACCCCCCAAAAAAAGATTTGAAGGGAAACAAGTGGCCATCTAGCTGAGAAGCAACAAAACCCACATGGAAGAAGCACACCAGCCTGTGTGACCACGAGGCGTTGAAGGGATCTGGTGTCAGGCATCAAAGAACTAAAAATTATATCATTATAAATGAGGGGGAGTGCAGATTGGGGACCCAAAGTCTATCAATAGGTGAAGCAACATCCTCTTTACAGATGCGTTGCAGGAAGAAGATAGAGCCAGTCATGGTACAGTGTAGCAACAATGAAATATGCAACTTTCCTCTGGTTCTCAAATGATTCCTCCCCCCACCCCCACCTCCCCACTACCATGATCCCAATTCTACCAGACAAATCCAGCTAGACCAGGGGATGTACAATGGAATCAGAACCATGGGGAATTTAGGATAGATGATCCATCAGGGTTATTGGTGGGAGTGGTGATACTGGGGGGGTGGAGGGATTATGGAATAGAAAGGGGGAACCAATAGAAAGGGGGATCTACATATAACCTCCTCTCTGGGGTACGGACAACAGGGAAGTGAGTGAAGGGACACATTGGACAGTGTACAATATGAAAAAGTAATAACAATTTGTAAATTATTAAGGGTTCATGGTGGAGGGGGAGAGGGGAGGCATGGGAAATATGGGGAGGTGGTACTGGGGGCCTAAGTGGAGGGAGGATGTTTTGAGAGTGATGATGGCTACAAGTGTGCAAATGTCACTTGCATATAGTTGATGTACATATGAATCATGATGGGAGTTTTATGAGTCTCCAATAAAATGATTCATTAAAAAATTTTTAAAAGGGAGAGGAAAAGATGAACTTATACCAAGGGCTCAAGTAGAAAATATTTGGAAATGAATATGGCAACATGTATACATATATGCTTGATATAAATGATGTACTGAATGTTATATGAGCTATAAGAGCCTCCAATAAAATCAGTGAAAAAAAAAGAGATTTAAAAAGGCATGTTGCATTGGTAAATGTGCTGCACAAGACCTCTTTAGAGTACTGAAAAGCAAGGAAGTTACTCTAAGGACTAAGAAATACCTGACCCAAGCCATTATATGTAAATAGTCTCATATACATGTGAAAGTTTATATTGAATAAAGAAGATTAAACAAGGAAAAAAAAGATATAGTGTCTGGCCTCTTAAAGGTTTGAAGGTAAACAAGCAGCCATCTAGCTGAGAAGGAATAAAGTCCACATGGAAGAAGCACACCAATCTGTGATGACAAGGTATCCATAGGATCACGTATCAGGAATCAAAAACCAAAAATCATGTCATTGTGAATGAGGGGGGGGGGGTGCGGAATGGCGACCCAAAGTCCATCTGTAGGCAACTGGACATCCCGTTACAGAAGGGTCCTGGGGAGAAGAGCCAGTCATGGTGCAGCAATAATAACAATGAAACATACAACTATCCTCCAGTTCCTACATGTTTCCACTTCCACCGCCACTATCATAATCCCAGGTCTACCTTACAAATCCGGCTAGACCAAAGGATGTACACTGGTACAGACAGAAACTGGAAACACAGGGAATTCAGAACAGATGATCCCTTCAGGACTAATGCTAAGAGTGGTGATATCGGGAGGGTGGAGCGAGGGTTGGGTAGAAAGGGGGAAGCAATTATAAAGATCTACATGTAACCTTCTCCTTGGGGGATGGACAATAGAAAAGTAGGTAAAGGGAGGCTTTGGACAGTGTAAGACATGACAAAATAATAATAATTTTAAAACTATCAAGAGTTCTTTGGGGGGGTGTGCCGGGGGTAGGGGAAAAATAAGGAGCTGATATCCAGTAGAAAGCAATGTGTGCTTGACACAATGCACGGATGTAGGGATTGTGTTAAGAGCTGTATGAGTCCCCAATTTTTAAAAAAGTGAAAATAAATAAATAAAAATAAAAGCAACAACTATGAAAAAATGTGCTGAAAAACTCAACTTATACACAAGGATAAGTGATTTAAGGCATTGAAGGAATTGAGAGATCATGCTTCATCAAAACAACTTTATCAAAATAACTTCCTTTTCTATCCATCAACTTCAGTAAATAGTGCCCAGATAGAGAAAAAAAAAAAAAAACAGAAATAAAACTGTTGCTAAGGCCTATCTAACTTCAGCAATGTAATGAAATCACCCAGGAATATAAGTACTTATTGAGAAAAAAGAGAAAAACAAAAAGTGTGACTCATTTCACTAAGAAATATTTTCCCAATAAATGGTCATTTTATATTAATAATTATCAAAATGAATAACAATTAATTAATTGTATGCAAGTAACCATGATAAATAACCCATAAGGCTCAATGACAATTAGAACCTTCAAGTTTAAGAAAATACATATTTTTGAATTTCCACTTATGTGCTTAATGCTGTTAGAGAGAAAGGTAGCTGTATTAGGAAACACATATTTTATAATAAATGCATAGCAAGAGAGAATTTTGTAGAGAAAGTAGAATACAAGTGTAAGGAGATGAAGAGAATAAGAAAAAAGACCTGCTTTTTAAAAAGAAGGGTCTGCTCACGCGTCTACATATTTTAGAGCCACAACCTCCTCCATTTGCTTGTCTGCAGCTCGCCCCCCCCCTACCCCCGGGCCCCTGGCGGTCTCTTCCTAAGCTCCACTCTTCCCATTCGCGACACATTTAGCATCACGGGGAGTTGGAATCAACTCAATGGTGGTGGGTTCACTTTCAGGTTTAAAAAAAAAATGCTTCCCCGGAGAGAGAGTGGTGGCAAACAAGTAGAAGAAGGCGTGTGTTTGGGGGATAAAAACACAGAAATGGTGACTATGAAATTGCCATGGTACCTACAGGGGGTCCACTTAAAGGTGATGCGGTAATTTGATTTTGTACTGCCAATATTTATAAGAAACCAAAGATGATGACACACACGGTCACCTTAAAAATGTGCAAACTTACCGTTTTCTGAACTCCCTGCAAACACGGTAGCCTCGGAGTAAAGATTAGGGAAGGACGATCACTGCAGGGCTGAGCACGCGGCCCGAGGCACTGGAGGGGCACCGCGGGCAAAGAAGAGCTCGCATGACCCAGCGAGCGCTGGCTCCTCCGCGAGATGCGTTACATCCACTCCTGTCACCCGCTCCACTCCCCGAGGGGTGGGGTGGCGGTGGGCGGCCGGTTGCTATGCAAAGCATGATGGCACCTAGCAACAACCCTAGCCTATGATGAAGTCAGCAGTATTACTAAGCCCAGGTTGCAGATGGGTAGACAGAGGCATCGCTATACAGCTCACAAGTAGCAAAAGTCGTATTTGAACCCAAACTGACAGACTCCAGTCTGTATTCTTTCCTCAAAGCAAGGCCTCGCGAGAAGTCGGAGTCAGGGACAGGAGTGTGAGAGTCATGAACCGGCAGAGAGTATTTAAAATCAGGGAGCAGTTAAAAGTCTTCAGGAAGATAAGCATGTATTCAAAAGTTCTCCAGGAAGATAAGCAATAAGCATCAGTTCTGTGAGTCCCTCTGAAAGTGTTTCTTGTGTGCTGTTCCAGACGCCCTGGGCTCTCAAACGTCCTCCATCACAGGTTTTCCTGGTATGTTCCAGATATTGTCGTCCACCCTCCCTGGTGTGGCATGTACAGTGCCGCTGATAGAGTTGATCCCAGAAGGACTTCTGGCTTTTTGTCTTTGCATGCTGTTGCTCCGTCAGAGGCTTGCGGTTGCCTCGGATGTCGCAAACCCCATGACACTCTTCCTTTTGTTTCTTTGTAAACATCGCACACATTTCATCATGCTGGGGTTCGTCAGAACATAAAATCAATGACAGAAAGTGAAATCCCACACACCTGGCAAACGAATGCCCTCACTCAGGATGTCCAGGAGAGCACTGCCACTCGTGGCAGAGAGCACAGTGTTGATCCAGCCTGCCTGCGAGCTCTCGGTGAGTGGTGTGTGCTATGGCTCAGAGCATTCCAGGGCAGTGGGGAAGACATACACATATACAACTTCATAGTTTAAAGGAAACTAGAAAATCAGAGAAAAATTGTTCCCGAAGAGGTAACTTAAATGCATTAGGTAATAGAGGGTAAGGGCACAAAGAGAAGCAAGGTGAAAACCTGAAGACTTCCAACATTTCAAGAGATAAGGGAAAGAAAGGAAAGGGAAAAGAAGAACTAATATAATAAAATAAAAAAAGAAATCGCGGAAAGAGAAAAAATTAGAATATGGTTCCATAAAGGCAATATAAGATTTTAAGAAGCAGCAAGCATTTGTGTCGACAAAAAGGCCAGGTAAGAAAAGGATGGGAGGGCATCCTCTGGATTCCGCAACTACTGACCCTGGAACAGTTTGCATGGTCCAACAGGGATCAAAGTTAAACTATGAAAAGTTTAAGAATGGTGGAGTCTTAAGAAGTCTTAAGATCAACTAAGCCCATATGGACGAAGCCCACCCATATCTGTGATCCAAGGATTGTAAATTATACAATATAAATCCAAAGGCAGGAATAGTATCAGAGCATAAATCATGAGATTCTGCTGTGCAAAAGGTTATGAAAGACAGCGGAAGCCATATATATATGTATATATATGTGTGTGAATATATATATATATATATATATGCAGGATTTACACAGGGAATAAGCCTCCTTCTAACCATAACTGAGGGATGGGTATAACTTGGTTATCAAACAAGAGAGTAGTGAGCGGCGACTGTAGGCGACTGACACCGGTCGCTGGGACTCTTCCATTGTGCTAGAGACGGCGAGGAAGTGTGAGAAGGAGTCGGGGCAAGAGTGGGAGAGGCAAGACATTGGGAAGCTTCTACCCATTTGCTTTGATTGTCTGGGTGCAGCGATGCATGGTGGAGAGGGAGGTTACAAGTTGCCTGGCTCTGCCTAGCACATGTCTATCCCCTCTGTGACTTCCCACGAAGGTAACAGCTCTCACAACCTGATTCTCAAAGGCAGGCTGATTTCCATATTCTGCAAAAACGTCTAATTATCTAAAACTACAGCTTTGGGAAGGGTAATCGGTAAAGGAGACTCAAGTGCTAACCTTAATTTCAGACATAACAATCACTATTAATTTTAAAGCGAGAAATATTGAGATACCGCATAGCCCTATTATTGCTCTCAATATTAACAAAACTCATCTTCAATGAGTCTCCAAAGGTGTTTAAGAGACCCAGAGCTTCCTTGATTCTCTCTCCCCTGTGCTCCAGAGGATTTCCTTCTACCCCTAGCTCCCTGGTTTGTGTTTCCAAAGAACATCATCATTCATGTACTTCGCTCCATCTTCATTTCAAGAAATGCCTTCTGCCCGTTTAACACCCTAAACTCCACAAAGAGTTTTCATCTGTTTCTTAATGTGACCCTCCACAACACCTGAGAGAATGCAGGCAGGGAAGGCATTCTGCGCCTCCATTTGCAGGTGTGGAGAGCAAGAAGAATTATGTGTCTTGCCCTTCCTCACACCTCTAGCACGGAGCAGAGGCCCAAAGCTGCCTGGTAGCCCTAAAGCAGTTACTTTCTGTTACATTACGTTGTATTAATGATGACTTCCGAAAACCAGCCCAAAGGTGGCTCAAGGACCTTCCAATCCTTAGATAATTTCAAATTCACGCGTTTTTTTTAAAAGTACAGTAGCATGCATTATCATTTCAATGCTGTGTCTATTATTAATAGCTCTCACCAATCCTCTCTAGTAGAGAGAGCCTAAATAACCTTGAAGGCGAAACTAATATTGCTTTCTCCCATCACTCTTACTCCTCCCAAAATAAAAACGACATGTCTTGTAGGACTCTGGGGGTGTTTACGGAAGCTAAATGCTGGGGAATCCTGAGCATCGGCAGTGGTCGGAGGTATGCTATTACTATTTAGGGAAACCGTAGCACAGCCTCCTCCAATTAAAGTGAACTGTGCATATATATAATACATATAAACATGCAAAGACTAAGCAGTGTTTGCAAATAATCTCTATTTTATGAATTCACAAATTCAAGAGTCAAAGATTAGTTTCTTTCATGTTATTTGCATCAAACCTACATTACGTTCATAAATTTCCTTCTCAAATCTGTCATTTTCTTTTCTGATTTTGCAAAATCTATATCACAACCACTATAATGAATGCTAAACCTTGTAAGAGGTGCCTCGGCAGTATAATGTTGACACACTGAGCTACTAATCACAAGGTTAGCAGTTCAAAACCACCAGCCAATCCATGGGAGAAAGATGAGGCTTTCTATTGCCATTGAATGTTTCAGTCTCAAAATCCCAGTTATCTAATGCCCTCTAAGGTGTCTATGAGCCAAAATCAACTCAGTGGCAATGAGTTGGACTGAAATCTTATAAGTAAAAATGGGGGTGGGGGGATGTTTGGGTGTTACTGTAAACCCTTCAAAACTTCCAATCAGCCTCACTGTCAATTCTTCTGCAAAAATTCACATTGTTTGAAATTCTCTAGAGTCTCACATTTTTCTTTTTTAAAATTTTAGCAAGACAGTCAATCTTTCCAGACAGGGTCTGACATACTATCTAAGATCCATTAACTATTTTTCTCTATTTGGAAATATGCTATATTAAAAATGAATATAATATAGCTTCTAAGGTCTTCAATTTAACTATTCAGCATACATTTACACTTGTGCTATATTGACTCACGAAGTGGACAGGAGAGAATCCAGGGAACTTCTGAAATAGCCTATTCTTTTTCTTTGACGTAGGAATTTAATGACTGTTAATCTTCAGACAGCTACTTCTTTTGTGCAGAAAGCTGACAGCTACTATTCTATTCCTACCTTGTGAAATCCTCATGCTAAAGAGACAGATTATGAAGCCAACTGGAGAAAAGTCACAAGTTATCACCATCAGTACTATTCCGTTTGTCTTTCTCTTCTCATCTTAGCACATTTCCGGAGCTAAGGCACAGTAGCACACTCAAACTTTTATTAGCTCGTCTCTCAAGATAGCGTTCTTCCTCTAATGGGCCCAAATGACCCAGCAGAGGCTGAAGGGTACTGATGTAGCAAGAGGAGGAAAGTCAATTTCAAAAGGAGTTGTACAGAATGAAAAATAAAAGGTCAGTCCTTTAGGATACTTTTAACATGCGTACAGAAGCATTTTGCCTTCGGACTGTGTCTATCCTAGGTTATGATTGAAGATCTTTCTTACTCTAAACCCAAAGCCACATGAATGTAGATCCTTCCGCACTCAAAATCATTACCTCTAAGGTCTTTCCTTTCTTTATCATCCAAGAGACAGTTTTTCAGCCCCATACACACATTGAATCTATACAAACACTTTGATGGGTTTCTAATAACTTTCCACTCTCCAACGACTCAGGCAGCTCTTGGTTAACTCGAGTGAATATTTTGGCATCAGACACCAAAAACCACATCATCTTTATTGCCCTTACTCTATAAGACTCATGAATGAGAACAACCTATGGGCTGAGCCCTGGTGGCGTAAGTGGTTGAGTGCGGAACTGCAGCCTGCGAGCTTGGCAGTTCAAATGCAGCAGCGGCTGGGTAGCGCCCACGACCACCAGAGGCACTGCCCACACACACACAAAAAAAAGAACAACCTACTTATTTATTCGTTCAGTCAACTTTTAAAATAGATAAGCAGCTTTTTATATTGGATCTCTCCCTTCTCTTGCTTACTTTCTTAGTAAAGGAGGATTATCTGTCACTTCAAGAGACTAGCCACTTATCACTTCAGATATACTCAGTGATCTATCAAGAACCTCTTTCAGTACAAATGAAAAGCACTCTGCTTGATATGGTTGCAAACTGGGATCTCTGTAACATGTGAGCATGTGCCCTGCCAGTCTGCAGACTTGGGGCAAAGAAGGTATCGGGAAACATTCTTCACGCTTTCTCAGTCATTTTTGCACACAAAGAAACCAGTCATCTAAAACCACATTGGGGAAGGCCAGAGATAGAATGGAATTTGTAAGCAGAAAAAATCACACAAAGTCATTACGCTCACCGTCTGATGGCTTCTGTCACAGTAACGCAGCCCAAAGTAATCTATCTCCAGCAGGTTTGTGTGACGGAAGACGTGGTCAAGGACGATGGCGCCTTTAGTTGACTTCTGCAAAAAGAACCGAGTTGTTTTCATTAGCAAGATGTCTTTGTTGGTAGGGCACATGCAGGGAGCTTCTCATTTCTTATTAGCTCAGTTCACAATGAGGACAATGTCATGAGCCCAGTTTCCTCTTTCAGTTTTGCCACAATTAGAAGGAAATGTGTGCCGTAAAGTAAACCATAAGAAAGAAAGTGATTGGGGGCATACGTTTACAACGCTGTTCTTGTCACTTGCTGTCATATGCATTCTGATTCCTCAGCCCACGTGTGCAGCACAGAACTGCCCCCCGGGTGTTCCAGGCTGTCACTTTTCAGGAGTCGTCTGCCACATCTGACTCCCAAGGTACCTCTGGGTGGGTTTTTAAGAAAGGCCAGTTTCTTTTCTTACAGGATTATGAATTAGCTGCAGGACAAAATTCTTCTTCTAATAAAGAGACCCTTTCATATGAAAAGCATCCAATATTTTTTTGGCTCAAATCCCAACGTCTTTAAACAAAATCTATTTCACCGCTATCATTGCATCACACAATGAAGACAGAAGATATGTCAACTTAAAAGAACAATGTAAAATCTGTTCTTTTGGGTCCTCAAATGATAAATCTACAGATTAAAGCAGCTAGCTCCCTCCTCTCCCTTAAGTGCAGACATACCGAAAGTACTCTGTGTGGATGCCTTCTAAATGCTAACACGTATCTAATAATTTTATCTCTCCCCTTTTCCTCCCACTCTGTACACAGATTCTTTACATTAAGATTTTTATCAGCAGGCATGTTAAAAACCAATTATTTGCACACATAAAATAAACATTTAATTAGCTAGCACTCTTCCCCATGCCATATTAATCTTCAAAAATCATCTGTCTCAAGATTCTGTGTACAGATACAGATTTTTCCTATATTTTGCCCATTGTTGGCAGGTGTAACCAGGGAATTCCCTGAAACATCATAGCTTGTGGTAAGAAAGAAAGAATTTGATTCTTTGCACTGTCCCCAGAGAATAACCCTGATATGCTTATTTGTGTAAAGTGAATACTCAACATTGCACTGCTGCTCACCATCCAGACCCCACTTCTACCTGACAAACCCAACTAGACTAGAGCATGTACGTGGGTGCTGATCAGAGCTGGAAACACAGGGAATGCAGGACAGATAAATTCCTCGGGACCAATATTGAAAGTAGCCATACCAGGTGGGGAAGGGGAGGGTGAGGGGAGAAACAGGGAACCGATCACAATGACCTATCTATAATTCCTTCCCACAGGGAAGGACAACAGAAAAGTCAGTGACATTGGTCAATGTAAGACATGGAAAAACAATAATAATTTATAAATTATCAAGGGTTCATGAGGGAGGGAAGAAGG
>PVJH01025073.1:16933-32211 GCA_004026705.1 Nesogale talazaci
GATGGATGGATGGATGGATGGATGGTGAAAACAGCTGAATGAGCCCCCAATAAAAATGATTTTTTTAAAAAAGGATTGCACTGCTTGCAGAAAGTGGATTTTTACCATAACGTTTTTCATGCTTTTATTAAATGTGTTTCAAAATGGGTAATGTCAGGTGATAAAGTTGCCATGTGCTTGACTTCTAAACAAAGGGCCAGGGTGGTTCTAGCCTATCTAGAGTTTGTGAAGGAGAAAGGCCTGGCAATCTGCTTCTATAGAGATTACAGGCTAGCAAACCTTAGGGGGCAATACTCCATTGCCCCATGGGGAAGTTATGGACCAGCATACACCAAGCAACAACAATGGTTGATAAATGGTAGGAATAGATCCATGTGTATTTTTTTTCCTACCAATTACTTTAGATAAACTTAATTGGTCAATTTTCCAAAATTCATTAAATTAATTGTTTATAAGCAAAAAGTCCTTCCAGGAATTTCTGCTACAAATTTGATATCACGTACCTTGTCAACTAGTCAACTGCAACTCATACCAACACTGCAGAATAAGGCAGACTCGCCCCCGTTGGTTTCCTAAGGATGCAGCCTTTATGGAAGCCGCCTGCCACCTTTTTCTCCTACAGAGCAGCTGCTGGGCTCAAACCTCCTACCTTTCAGTGAGCTGTGGTCAAGCAGCATAAACACTGCACTATCCAACCCACCCACTTCAGTCAAGTCAGAATTCTGGCTCATAGTGACACTCTTCAGGGTATCTAAGGCTGGAAACCACGATAAGAACAAGTTGCCTCCTCCTATGAATCCCATGAATCCTTAAAAGTAAGCTGTTTCTATCTCTACCTCCTGCAAAGTAGCTACCACTGGCACTTACCCATGACAGTGCCACCACATCTAGTTCATACCACATCTAGTAAACATCTTTGTGCTCACATACCCGTGCCTTTCTCTACCTGTGCCTTTCTGGAAGTGAAATTACTCATCTGAAGGACATGCACACAAGTACAGTGGGTACTGCCAAAAAGATTGTTACATTTCAATCGATGAGAGTACACCCTTGCCAACATTTGGATTAAGCAAATATTTTCCAAGCTGATTGAATAAAGAAAAGGAGGAAAGTAATCTTAATTTGCATTTCCAGGCTCTAATTAAAGTAAACAACCTTTGCAAGCTATTATTAACCAGTCATACTTCTTAGCTTTTGGACTGGGGACTTCGACTTCCTAAGCAAAAAATTACAAGAAATTTCTCCAAAGGGCTTCTCACAGTTTTAGTTAATACACTGAGCTCTGCAATACATTTAGAAATTATTTTTGCTCTTGGGACAAAGACCTAACTTGCTAAGATACGAATACTAAGGGCCTTACCACTTACCAAAAACCTATACTTGGCCCTGTCATTCTGAACAACTTCAACTCTGTATTCCTGAACCAGTGCCCCAAGATTTCGAGAAATACAGTTTATTTAATTTATTTGGTATCCATTACCTTTTTTTCTTCATCTATTCTTTGACACTCTTCTTTAATAGAAGCAATTGAAAACTAGCTTGGCCAATTAAATAAACAATTCTGTTAGGATTTTAAATGAGTTAAATTTAATTCAGAGTCCCCGTGAAGAAAGATATCTGATTTACAAAATTGAAACCTGCATGGTTTTATTAGTTAAGTTTCAAGAACATTTAATAACTTTTCTTCCCATAAGTCATACAAAATCATTTAGGTTTGGTGACAGGCAGAATTGCCAAAGCGGCCCCCAAAGAAGCCATTCCCTAACCCATGGAACCTGAAAACATGATGAAATATCGTCTCTCCAACCGCATTGCTAGATCACACAATCGACCTTAAAATAGTGAAATCATCTAGGCCTGATCAAATCCCATGGGTCCTTAAAAGTGAGCTGTTTTCTTCAGCAGACAAGGCAAACGAGGAAACGAAACAGGGGAAGGGCTATGGAACATCAAAGAGATGGGTCCTCGCAATGTTGTCCCTCACAGACCGAGAGGGCCTGGGTGAGGAAGGCGTCAGAGTAGCCTCCAGAGCTACAGAGAGCGCCAAGCTTACAGCCAGCAAGAAAACCAGGATCTCGGGCCTAGAAGTCACAAGACCTGGATGCTGCCAACAACTGAATGACTTTGGACATGAAAAGAGTATGAGATGCTAAAAAACACAATGGACCATGCTATCCTGAGCCTCCAATCTACAGACACGTGAGACACTCAATTGTGAACTAAATTCCTGAACTCAGAAGAAAGGCCAGGCAGTCTACTTCCCAAAATGGCCATATAAAATCCTACAGCAGATTTAAAAATAAATACATACATAGAACCCTCTGGAACACAGACCTACTGTAAACCACACTGGGGTTGCCATGAGTTGGTATCAAAAAGGAAGGCTGGAAGTCCATGGTTGTTTGTTGGATGGCATCGAAAATTAATCGAGGCTCATTCTCACTTTGTAGTGGTATCATTGTCATACTTTCTGTTATTGCGAATGAACAGGAAAGCAACCAATTTTTCCTACATTGAACTAACTCGTAGTCATCTTGCTCAATCTTTATTAGGTGAAACCATTGATAGATATAATCTTCCCAGAAACTATTTTCTACAAAGAACAAGAGTTCTAGCTATTCTTTTTAAAGTCTTTCTCCCGTAGGGATTTTCCTATTCTTACAGGATTGGCTGAAGCGTCGAAGAGAAGGGAGGCTAGCGGATTGCCAGGACCTTGAAGAGGCCACATGGTTGATCCCAGCAGAGCACACATAAGGAGGTAGAAAAATACCAAGCCACGTGAGGACTTCCCAGAAGCTGAAGTTAAAGAGAGAAGGCTCTTTCTCAAAAGCTAATAGAGGTGGAAAGCTTTGTCCTAAAGCCCTGAGTTAGGTTGGGTTTTCTAGAAGAGCAAAATAGATGAAGTGCGTATACATATATTCTGAATATGTATATGTATTCAAAAGGTTCATAGGAATTTTACATTTTCTTTTCACTCCATTCTGCACAAACGTTTGGAAACTTCCTCTTGAGTCATTGCTGCATGCGACTTTGCAGCCCATAGGCAAAAGAATGAAGCACTGCCCTGTCCTGGGTCATCCTCACACTTATGCCCATAGATGAGCCCAGTGTTGCAGCCACTGTGTCAATCTAACCCAGTGACACTCTGCTTTTTTTGCTGATCGACTATTTGACGGAGCACAAGGTTCTTCTCCAAACTGGTCCCTCCTTATGACATGCCCAAGGAACATGAGACAAAGTCTTACTGTCCTTGCTTCTAACGAGCATACGTGTTCCAAAACAGATTAAGCCATTCTTCTGGAAATACAGGGTATATGCCAAGTTCTACCCGACACCATAATTCAGAAATTCTTCTCCAGTTTTATTTTTGTATAACATTACAAGGCATATGAGGTGATCAAAAAATGCCAGGACTTAGGACAGGAACAGCTCTCAAAGTGATTTGTTTTGCCTTTAATATTTTTTGGGGGGTCATCAGCTTTTAATATTTTAAGGAGATATTTTACTGCATGTTTTCTCAGTGCAATGCTTTGTATGATTCTTAACTTGTGTTTCTTCTCCATGGGTATTGATTGTGGATCCAAATAAAATGGAACTATTGATAACTTCACCAGCACCCCTTATCAAGATGTTGCTTGTCTGCTCAGGGATGAGATATCTGTTCTCAAGATGTTGAGGTATAATCCACGCTGAAGTACATGAATTTGATCTTCTACTGTAAGTACTTCAAGATATAGAGAGAATGGGGTTTTAAAGGCTTGATGATTTAGCTGAAAAGCAACAAAGCCCACATGGAAGAAGCACACCAGTCTATGTGATCATGAGCTGTCAATGGGATCAGGTATCAAGCGTCAAAAACCCAGAATCAAAAAAATCATATCAATGTGAATGAGGGGAGTGCATAGTGGGGACCCAAAGCCCACCTGTAGACAATTGGACATCCCCTTGCAAAAGGGACACAAGGAAGAGATGCCAGTCAGGGTGCAGTATAGCATCAATGAAACATACAACTTTCCTCTAGTTCTTTAATGCCTGCCCCCGCTTCCCCCACCACCACCATGACCCCAATTCTACCTTGCAAATATGGCTAGACCAGAGCATGTAAACTGGTACACATAAGAGCTGGATACACAGGAAATCCAGGTCAGATAAACCCCTCAGGTCCAATAGTAAGAGTAGTGATACCAGGAGGATAAGGGGAAGGTGGGGGGAGATAGGGGCAATGGATCACAATAATCTATATATAAACCACTCCCGGGGGAATGAACAACAGAATAGTGGATGAAGTGTAAGACATGAAAAAAATAATAATTTATGGGCTGAGCCGTGGTGGCATTAAGTGGTTGAGTGCAGGACTGCGGCCCGCAGGTTTGGCGGTTCAAATCCAGTGGTGGTTCTCAGGAGCAGCACTGGGTGGCTCCCACAACCACCAGAGGGCAGTGAGGACCACAAAAACAAACAAACAAAAATAATAATAATAACTTCTAAATTATCAAGGGTTCATGTGGGAAGAAGGGAGGTAGGGGATGAGGGAAGGATAGAGGATGGGAGGGGAAAATGAGAAGCTGATACCAAGGGCTGACATAGACATAAGATGTTTTGAAAATGATGATGGCAGCATGTGCGCAAATGAGCTTGACACAATGGATGGATGGATTGTATAAGCTCCCAATAAAATGACTTTCAAAAATGTAAGATTTAACAAAACTATTTCCAAAGAGGAGAAATGTTATATAGAAAGATGCATTTCCAAGAAATGGGTCATACAATTCTGTAGTCCAACACATCTCAAATGTGTGAGTCACAAGCACCAAGCTGGGGCTTCTCAGAGTCACATCATTGCAGTTGCTGAATAACCTCAAAAACAGCTGGTCAGGTGGCAGACTGCTGGCTCACATCCCAAGAACCAGAGGACAGAGAATTCACAATTGAGAAAGTGTGAACTTGGCCAGAACATCCAAATATATTATATCCATGTCACACACCCAGGTAGACTCCCCTTTCAACTGTTGGGCTGCTCATATCAGATCAGAAAACACAGGATGATTACATCGTATCTACCACTGAGAATCACAGTCTAGTCAATGTGCACATAAGTAACCATTACAAGTTAGCACCCTGAATTCAGACTTTGAGTCAACCAAACTATGAGGAAGTAAATTTCTGATTGTGAGAGCCATCCACTGTGGCATTACTATTACAGCAGCATGAAGTAACTAAGACAGCTTTAATCTGGATAATAGAGATGACTTCTATTGCTTATTTTCAGTTGTTGGTGTTACATACAGTTTTCCTATCTTTTTTTTACTTGTATTGGTTTTGATTAATTTCATTTCAGTTTTAAATCAAGAGTGGATAATAATTTTATCGACTTCTTTTTTCATCTGAGATGGTATGATTTTTGTTCTATAATCTGTGAATTCATTAAAAGAATTTATAAGATCTCAACAGATATTTCTTACATTTACAGTTTCTTTTAATGCTAGTACATAACATCAAACTTCCTCCCTATTTTAAACGAATCACCAATGTGTGAATTATAGTGCAGATGAAGAGTGAAGCATATGACTTGGAGTCCTCCAAGGACGTTGATTTCTGAGCAAGTGTCATAAAAATGAAGGGCAAATTTAGAATTCATTCACGGCAGTGGTTTGTGATGGTAATAGTATCAACCAGCAGAGGTTCCCTGGGGTAAACTCGGCTGTGATGAACAGAAGTAGTGACTGTTTCCCAAGCCATGTTCTTCCTACACTCGAGATAATCAGTAGGTTCAGTAGGAGTAGAAAAGCAATCCACTAGCCTCCCCTTCCCTTGCCCTGTTGGAGCACTGCGATACAGTTGGAGCAGTGAATATGTGTGTTTGGGTACAAGAAGCATGTCAGCATCCCAAGGGATAAATGCTGAATACGTTTGGGAAGTCCATGGTAGACTATAGATAGCATCATAAATAAGATAGCTTGTTCTAGGAATGTAGGTGCAGCAAGTAGGTTCTTGGTTGCAAATAAGAGAAGCTGATTAGAGGAAATATAAACTGTTAAAGACACTTGTTAGGACACTGGGTATTCACAGTCTTTTCAGAATCTCCTGTTGACTGTGATAGCTTCTCCTGCTCCCTTTATCTGCATCCTCTATGCGTGGAACAGTACTTTGCCCATCACTACCTGGTTCTATATATCTATTCTTCACATATTGGTATGGCTAAGTTCCCAAAACAGCACCATTATGCAAAAATTCAGTGTTACTTGAAAATGAAGGATAGCAACAAGATCACAAAATCAAGGTTGACTACATCATTATACAACTGCCAAATTACATAACTACCAAATCACTGGGAATTATGGCCCAGCCAAACTGACACAACTTTAGCAAACACAAGATAAGTTTTTCATTATTGTTGTAAATATGAAATGTGAAAATCTTGCCTTGAAGCCCAGATCATTTTCCTCCTATTGCTGTAAATATCAAAAGTCAGAAAACATGATAGTTGCTAGGTAAGTAACTGGTGTACTTTAACTCAGGTTTTAGACTGTAGCATTTACTTTCAACTGTTTCCCATTTACATTTTACCTCGGAATCATTTTTTAACCATTTGTAGCCCACTGAAACCAACCTTCCTTATTTTCCAGGGTACTGTACATAATGTACACATATTTTCCATCATTCCATAGAATTTCTGGAAGAATGGCTCTTGAGACTCATTCTCGATGTTGATATAATCTCTGCAACACAGACTTTTTCCTTCTACTGAGGCATGGAGCAGTTATAGAACAGAATAACTGTAACAGGTAGAGCCATATAACTTCACCTACTTTTTCTTTCCTAAAGTAAGTGGATAATGAAGTATTCCACGAAATCAAAAGAAATATTAATGCAACAAAATGGTACCAATTATATATATGAAATGGACAGTGTAAGATACAAAATAATACTCTATAACTGATCAAGAATTCGCAAAGGTGGGTGGACAGCGGAGGCTAGGTAAAAAAAGAGGAGCTGATACCAACGGCTCAAGTAGAAAATGTTTTGGAAATGAGGATGACAACATACGTACAAATATGCTTGATACAACTGACGCAGGGAATGCTATAAGAGCTGTAAGAGCCTCCAATAAGATGACTTTTACAAGTCTGCCTCTTTGCCACCTGTCTGAATTTGCCATCCTGTGGTCACCTGGGTGCTGCTGTGCTGATGCGAGATAAGCCACGTGGCAGCAGGGCTACCCATGGTAGACAGGTCTGAGCAGCTCTTCTGGGCAAAAACAGACTAGGCATGAAGGTGTGGCATTACTCCAAAAAATCAACCAACGATACGCTTCTGGATCAGAACACAGCACTTGCACAATGCAGTCGTGGAAGCCCAGCCCCGACGTCGGGAGACAAGTAGCAAAGAATTCAAGTGCTGCAACGAGCATGAGCAGGGGGTCAGAGCAGGCGGCCTGGTGCTCTGTTACACGCAGAAGCTGCCATTCCTTGGCGCCAACCTGACAACTTACAACAATATTCTCACTAGAAATGTCAGCTTTTTCCATACAGAGATAATCTATCTTGAAAGCATAAAAAGAATACGTTCTACTCATGAAGAATTTACAGAAAAGCAAGCATGGAAAAGCAGCTCAGTCATTTGGAAAATATATGAAAATGGCAAAGTTTCATGCAGAGAAAGAAACTATCACTTTCCAGAGCTACGAGACCACAATCTGTAGATCCTGTGCCCATTTTGCATTTTTATAGACTATGGCTGCTGAAAACACAAGTGTGACCCCTTAGCAAATGTGGTTCTCCTCTACAGAGACAACACAAGCGAAGCCTCCAGTGTTACACGGGAAATTTGGTGCTGACCTAGAAGAAAACAACGTGTCTCATGACTCCCTCCATATTCCCCTCTATGGCAGGGGCGGGTCTAAACACACACACCTGGAACACAGCCAGGCGCGCCTCGGAAACGCTGTATTTCTGTCACCACTTCCAGCAAACATGTATATGAAAACCTCTTAATTTCTCATCTATCAAACTGTAATATGACAAGACTCAGAAAGCATGGGTGCAGGGAGCAACTGAGCGAGTGGGGTGGGGGTGAGGGTATGAATCTCCAGTTCACACATCTGCCAGCCAGCCCTGGCCTCCTGACCGCTTGCAATTATTATTCCTTTACGTTTTATTTTATCGTGATGCTTCCTGTTCTTAAATTTGCGGATTGATGTCATTCTTCACATGGGTTCTTCACAGAGATTGCCTGCGGGTTGATATTTTGCCGTTCAAACTAAAGATGATTTAGAAAAAATAACCTTTGAATAAGTAAATTAAGAATGGATAAGATATGGGTCATTAGCAAAATACTGAACAAAGATAAGTAAGTAGCATCAAGGAAATGATAAAAGAATTGTATAGTTTCATTCACTGAAGTATTTACAGAGTGTTTATTACATGCCAGCAAATGCTTTATCTCTAGAAAATGAAAAAAGTTTACTGATAAATGCCAGAGGAGATGACAATACATCCAGGATCCAGAATACCAGAGGCTGCAATGGGGGGTGGGGGGGGATGCACTTGACTGTCCAATCATGGCACTAAAGAAGCTTTGGGGCTGTGGAGTGACTAATGAGCTTTTAAGAGGCTGTCTCTGAAAACTAACAGAGAAAAAAATGATAACTTTCATTAAACACTCTTACAATTTCCTTAGAATGAAAACATTTCCAAAGGGAAAAAGTCTGCCAAATGGAAATTGGTCATTACCTTTTTTTTTTAACTTATGGAGATATGAATTGCTTTGTGAATTCGATTTATACACGAGGAAGTGTTAAACAAAGACTTAATCAAGACAAGTAAGGGATATGGTGGTCAACTATCAGTTTTGTCATTTGTAGACTCCAGTTCAAAACCACCTGTTGCTTCATGGGAGAACCATGAGGCAGTCTGTTTCCAGTCTGTCCCACACTAAGTTTTTATAAGTATTCAAACCACTGTCCTTTTGGTCAGCAGCCTGATACATCATCAAGCCTCTTAGTTAGTAGCTTCTTAGCATTTATACATTTTCAAAGTAGCCGCTGAGTGCGGCATACCACCCGCTTCTGATGCAGAACAATTTACACACAGCAAATCCAGCTTTATGGTTCACTAACACTAACAGCAAGGAAGAAAACCACCAAACACACAACCATGAAGTCAATTCTGACTCACAGGGACCAGACAGGACAGAGTAGAACTGACACATTGGGCTCTAATCTAAGGTTGCAAGTCTTTACCAAAGCAGACTGTCCCATCTTTCTCCCATGGAGAGCGTGGTGGGTTCAAACCATGGAGCTTCCGGTTTGCAGGCCAGTCATGACCTGAATGACTGCGCCATCAGAGCTACAGACTAGGAAAAGAGGGGTGTGACGCCAGAGACGTCGTGGCCTGTGAATTCCTACCTCAATGCCACTCTTTAAGGATTTCCCTTCTCTGGTAGAGCATGAACTCTTTTTCAGAAGCAGTTTAACTCTGAAAGTGTATGGATGATACATGAAGATTACGTGGAGAAAACTACTGGGGAAAAAAATGAAAGAAACCAAATGCCCTCTGGTTACCATGGGTGAAGAAGGAAGGGTTTCTGCGTAGGGGGCATGAGGTTCATTTTAATGGTGGTACGACAATTTGGAGAGGGTTAACAATAATGGATGTGCTACACAAAAAGTATCATCGTTAGCAACAAATTATACATGTAGAAGCTGTTGAATTAGTGAATATCTTGTTGTGTATGTTTTTGACAAAATTGAAAAAAAATACATGAATAACAATGTTAAGGAAAAAAAGAAAATGTTTTAAAGTCGATTGTGGTAAAGTTTTGTACAACTCTCCTTGATATGTTTGAACTATTGAATTGTATGATATGGGGATGAAATACCAATAAAATTGTTGTTAAATAAATAAGTAAAGATAAATCCCAGTCCCCCCCCCCCGCCCAAGTGGTTGCTCTTTACCTCAACAAATAGATCTATACAAATAACAAGAAAGCTAAATGGTTACATGTATGATACTGACCTGAGTTAGAATGGCCAACTCAAAGAAATTTATTTTTACTCAAAAACATGCTTGTTTCACTGTTAATTCCAAAAGACTCAATATGCTCTAAAGTGGTATCATGAAAAATAAGAAATAAGTATCTTGTATTGAGTTTTACAAGATGTCAAAAAGGGAGGGGCTTGCTATTACATTTTTTGTTTGTTTGTTTGGGGGGGGGGCATCACTGCCCTCTGGTGGTCGTGGGTGCTACCCAGGCCTGCTCCTGAGAGCTGCCGCTGGATTTGAACCGCCAAGCCCGCAGGCTGTAGTCCCGCACTCAACCACTTACGCCACCGGGGCTCAGCCCTAACTATTAAAGTTCTATATGTAAAACTTACACAGAGATGTCTCCTTTTCCCGTTTTACTCAGTGGAATAACTCTGACAAGATTTTGGTTTTCTTCATCAAGTAAACAAAAACAGAATGTGGGACGGTTAAGAAGCAAATAAACAAGTAAATTTTCAGATCCTTTGATGATCATAATCTGAAGAACGTCATTTAAATTGTACCAAGTATTCATTTACTTTTAAAATGAGAGTCAACAAACTTCTGGGTTGTGAATTCTATGCCACTTCACTCTCCGCAAATAGGGATAGATTACTTCATTGCTGACACACTAGCAACAACTAGAAAGGACAGCTACAAGAGGCTTAGAATCTTAGTGAAAGACTACTAAGGAGGTAAACCTCACTTGAAAATACTATCAGTAGGGCTTTCAATCGGAACAAAGAATTTTTCAAATGAGTAATCACACCTTTGCAGATTAACATGGCATTAAAAACAGGAAAGGCAGGTTTTTGCCAGCTGCATTGAATGATAACTTTACATTCTAGACTAACAGCTTACTCCTTTACAAAGGGAAAACCAACCCTTCCAAGAGACATGTTTAATGTTGTGCATTTACAAATCCACTATATCTTTCTGTAGCATTTTTAAGATGATGGATTTTCAGTTCTCCTGGACAAAATAAATCAATATTAGTCTTTGAGTTTAGACCCCCTTAAGTGTTTAAGGTATACTAGGGGTTCGGGTTGGTGGTATCTTCCTCAGGCAAAATGATAATGACTTTCAGGGAAAGCTCTGTGAGTCATCATCTGATGTTACTGAACCAAGAGCTACCCTCCCCCTTTGAGGAGAGGAATTTGTAGAGAAAATCCTCAGACATCACAAAAATTAGTGAAAATAAAAGTTTTCTAATGAGATCAACAAAGACCTGAGGTTAGAAAACCAAAAGAGAAAAACACATTCAATCTTTCCCAAAATGAAAGAACTAAAAGCCAAGTCTTGAATTTTAATACTGAGGAATTCTAAGGTGTAAGAAACAATAGTAACATGTAACATACAGTTGACACAACTCTGCTAAAAATAAAGGTTAAAAGCACTCACGACCAAAATCATCACAACTGGGTCAATAAGCAACAAGAGAAGCAGAGAACAGAATGAAATTGTCAAAGAATTCCTGAAATCCAAAATCTAAGTTCATAGGCTAAAGTGACCAGATTTTAAGCGGGACACCATTGATCGGGGTATGGGGGAGAGAGTTCTTGATTGAAAATTTGGTCTATATGGAGCAAAAAAAATTTTCATAAAGTTGAGCCCCGGTGGCGCAGTGGTTGTGCGCAGGACTGCAGCCCACAGGGTTGGCGGTTCAAATCCAGCTGCAGCTCTCCAGGAGCAAGGCTGGCTTTCCTACTCCCACCAGGGCAAAACAAACAAACAACAATAACACAAGAATTTTCATAGAACGCAAGAATAGTAGTGTAATATATTTATTTTAATTTTAAAACGCCATGGGATATTGTTAAATTGTTAAAAAGGGGGATGTCTGGTCATTTTATCATAGGCTCCCCAAAAACCAAACTTACTGCCAATTCTGACTCATGTGACCCTCTAGGACTAGACAAGGTAGGCTCTTTTGAGTTTCCAAGACTGTAACTTTAAAAAAAAAATAAATCCTTTTATTGGGAGCACTTACAGATCTTTTTTTTTTAGGCATCACTGCCCTGGTGGTGGGAGTAGGAGGCCCAGCCTTTGCTCCTGGGAGCCGGAATTGAACCTCCATCCCAGTGGGCCACAGTCCCGCGCACAACCACTACGCCACTGGAGCTCAGCGCACTTACAGATCTTAAAAGAATCCATACATCAATTGTTCCGAGCACATTTGTATATATGTTGCCATCATCATTTTCAAAACATTTTCTTTCTACATAAGCCCTCCATATCAGCTCCTCAAAACTGTAACATGCGTGCTAGAAGGCCTTGTCTTCCGTCAAAGGAGTGGCTGTTGTTTTGAACAGCTGACCTGGCGACTCACAGCCCCTCGCATAACCACTTTACCACCAGGGGTCCCTAAAGCTCATAGAACCAGCAGTCAAACAATGCACTATTGTATTCGGTAAATCTGCAGCACAGAACCTCTTTAAAGTGCTTAAGGGCAAGCTGAGACATCACTTTGAGAATTTTAATGCACTTTAGTGCATCTGCCTCAAGGCATGGTATTTTCTAACACCTCATAAGCTCAAACTGGACAATCAACACTAAGGCCAAAGAAAACTTGCTATCTTGGAATTACAGTATTTCAAAGAATATCAAATATACCATGGACTGTCAGCAGAACAAATCTCTCCTGGACAATGAGCCAAAGTGCCTCTTACAAGTGACAATGGCGATGCTTTGTCTCACATATTATAGACATGCTATTAGGCGGGACCAGCTCCTAGAGAGGGACGGCGTGCTTGATGGAGGGGGAGCCAAAGAGAAGAAGACCCTGAACAAGATGGAGGGACAACGTGGCTGCAACAGTGAGCAAGCGTGGAATGACGGTGAGACGGCAACCGGTCAGGCAGTGCGCCATTCTTTGGATATAGGCTGATCCACCATCTACCTGGAGGAATACAGCAATAACAACCACAATGAGAATCACTTCTGGGGTTTCCCTTCTATAAATAATCTGAACGTAACCACAGATAGAATTTTTCTGTTGCTCTAAAGAATAGGATTGGGCCAACCGAGACAATTGGAGAGGGCCTGTGGGTCAGGTGGCGGCAGCACTTCTAGACAGGTGATCAGACTAGAGGACTGCTGCTTGAACCAGTCCTTTGCCTCAACTGTGTGCTGTACTTACTACCTGTGGGCCCAGCCAGCCATGGATTGTGTTGCCTTATTGTGCGTCACTAGAACTTGAGGCTCCTTCAAGACCTGCTTCACCAAGAAGCTGGTGGATCCCATCACAGTGTGCGCATTGCTAGCGTTAGCTAAGCTAAGTTCCTATACTACTGGCTGTGGTGGCCCCACCCTGGAATCTGCTGCCTGCATTCTGACTCTGCTTGTCTTTGCTGAGGGGAGATGCCATTGTCTGCCTCCTGGACCATGGACCAACAGCCAACATGAGCTGAAGGACCTACATTATATTAACTGTTCCACCAAAGTGAGTTGAACTGAGCCCTCTGTACTGCTGTTATATTCTTTTTTGTGATGTAAACCTATAAAATAAAATCATAAATGTAAAAAAAAAAAAAAGAGTTTCTCCGTTCCCCTAGTCTCGGAGCCCAGTCGTGCTCTCACACCGACCAGGGCGCTGGTTTTGACAACAGTCATGTGACGCAGGGTCTTTGGAGGTGATACACATTAAAATGTTCAAAGGTCACGAGGTCTCCTGTTTACAACTTACTCCACATGGTCCAGCAAGAGTGAGAGAAACATCACGCTACAACACCTCGATGGCAAAGGGTCAGCAACTGCATCTGTGAGAGGGATACTGGAGTTGTTATTGTATGGTACGTCTTGTTCCTGCAACTCTTCCTAAGTTGGAAATGGTTTTCTAATAAAAAGTTTTTGTTTGATTTTTCAATCTCCCATCCTAAACCTGGCAACAGGCATTGATGATGGTTGCACAATATGTTCGATGTATTTAGTGTTATTTCATTTTGCCTGTGAGAGCTGTTAAAATCACAAATGGGAATACAGCCACCATAGCACATCTCCCTCCCCCCTCCCCAAGCTTCTAAAAAATTCATATGAGGATCATATGAGGGGGGCTTCAAAAAGTTCCTGGGAAAATTCTTCTTTGCCTTAGTTCCATTTTCCATGGACTTTAATCTCTTCCCCTCCCTTAATCTCTCTCCCTCTCTCACTCAATAAAGCTCTCTTGTCCCCCTGAAATTGGTTCCACATTCCCTCCTTTTCATTCTTGTCTGACTTCAGTCCTTTAGTCTTTCCTTCGGGAAGCAGTAGAGGGGCAAATTTATGTGGGAAAATTGGGAGAAGATTGCATATATTCTACCTCAAGAATCTTTTTCCCATATATGACAAAATACAGGGTCTCACAGACTGCAGAGCTTTTATAAAACAGTATGAGGAGTTTCCCCTTAATACCCTCGACAAAACAGTTCCAATTAGTAAATACAAGTGAATACATGCTTACTGGATCCTCTGTCCAGAGTGTACATGTAAAAAAAAAAAAAGGATCTGTTCTGCAGGAAGGTGCTGGAAGGTTGGGCGGGGCAGAAGTCAACCCTACCTATGAGCAGAATCTGATGCAGTTTTTTTTTTTTTAAGTGAAGTTGTTCCATTCAGATCAGTAAGTAAGCAAAATAAGCCCAGGCTGACCTTGCTAACTAGGTAACCTGGCATTGCTGGTGATGATTCTAAAAAAGGTAGAATCAATAATGCTAGCATTTCTTGGTGAGTGTGAGCGCTTTACATGTACTAACTCATTGAATCCTCAGAGCACACCTGTGAACTGGAGATGATGAGAGTGGTAGCTACCACAGTTCATGTGCTAGGCACAGAGCACTGCATGTACTCACACAGGGGAAATGTATTCAGTCCTCATATCAACTCAAGGAGGCACACGTTATTATTTCTCCGGTTTAATAAGGTAAGGAGACCTATAGGTTCAATAACTTTCCCAAAAGCACAAAGACAACAATTGGCAAAGCCGGGATTAAAACCTGGACTGGACTGTCTGCTCTATATTTTACGCTCCAGAATGCACCCACACTGTCCTGGGAGAGCTAGATTTGATCTTTGTTTCTTAGTGCTGCTGTAATACAAAATAACACAAATGAGTGACTTCACAAAGAAATGTTCTCAAGAGACTCAAATACAGGTCTGTTTCTCTCTCTCTCTCTCTCTCTCTCTCTCTCTCTCTCTCTCTCTCTCTCTCCCCCTCCCTCTCTCCTTCCCCCTATTTCTCCCCCTCCCTCCCTCTCTCTGCTTCTGCTCCAGAGTGATCCTCAT
>PVJH01025074.1:0-32137 GCA_004026705.1 Nesogale talazaci
ATAACCCTTGCTTCAGTTATGCTATCCATAAATACTGAAAATATGTTCAATTTTGCCTAGTTGCTCATCAAACTTTCAATTTTGCACCTTGATAGGCTGAAGAATTTGACTCAATCAGTAAGCCAATCCAACCTGTATCAATCAATGTCTTAACCTTTTATTAATTCTCAGTCATTAAGTTTAGGTTGCACTAGTTTATCTAGACAAATAGGTCAGTCATTTGGCTTGGGTAGCACTCAAAATCCCACAAACTCAATTAGCATTGCTTACCGCTTAATAATGCACATTTTTTGCAAAGTGTATTTTATGTGTGGTAGTCTCTATCATGCTAAAGAGACAGAAAGGGGGATAAAGTAAGCAGCGAAGAAAAATAAGAAGAGAATGGTGTGAGGAGAGAACAATAAGAACTAAGGAAAGAAACTTGGACAGACAATGAGGACAAGAAGAATCCTGATTCTCACAATACCAGATATAGTTAATCAAGTTGTCTGCTGGAGAATTCAGGACATTGGAATTTCCATTATTTGCCCCAAGTGATTGTTTTGTACATCCCATTTTGAAAACTAATGCATAAGAAACTACAGTTTTGGGGGGAGGACAATCCTTCTTTCTATTTAATCTTCTTTCTAATAAATCAGACCCTGGTACTCTAAGTGTATTGCAGACAGTGACATAATGCAATATTGTACAATCTTAACTCAAATGGTTAACAAATACTCTCTCTGTCTTCTTTTCTTCAGCAAACAACTCAGCTTAAAAAGAACCTATCATTGTTTAGCTAATTCATTTTATTTACATTTAAATGTTGTACAAACATGCTTTGTTTCAGGAAATATTTATCATGGAGTTTTATGTTTTGCAGAATTGAATGTGTAATGGGGATCCGTCAGCAGGTTGCCCCCACCTCCTGGGGCTTGATTGGCAGGAACATGTTTTCCCGTGGAGTTCTGCCAATAGCATTTGTGTACAACAAACAAGGCTAAGTCTTGGGAAAGGTCTGGGTCCAATGACATGACAGACATTTTGGCAGATGCTTTCATTATTTAGCACACCATTGTGAATTATTAATAAACCTGCATTGTGAAGACCTAGAAAAGTTGAAATGATACCTTGAGTCTTGCAGATACTTAGACTCAATATATTATTTATGAGATAGAAGACACATGCAATATGCAAAGTAGTAAATTGCCAACCAAGGCCAACTGTAGCAAACTGACTACATAATTGGCATGTGTAACACCAGAAATATTTGACCTTGCTATCAAAAAGAGGATTTCAGGAACCCAACTCTTAATACAACACCAAGTATTTCTCCTAGAGTTCCCATGTTACTTCTTTTGAATATTTATTAAAGAATATCATGCCTACTAAAGAATATCACAAGAGGCTGATGAGGTGTTATCTAAACCGAAAGACCAAACTCACTGTCTTTGAGTCTATGCTGAATCATAGCAATTCTAACTTTATAAGACAAGTTTTTGGAACTGCACATCTGTGAGTTTTTGAAACTGCACATCTTTACTGAAATACAAAGTCTCATCTCCTGGAACCACAGGTGGTTCCAAACTTCTGGCTTACGGCTAGCAGCTCAACATATAGCCACTATGCCACGAGGGCTCCATGATATGATGATACAGACTCATGCTAGTCTTGGTAGATTAGGAAAAAAAGCATTAAAATAAATAAATCACCTTACACAGAATTGTTATGTCTCTGATACAATAACTCATGGATTCTTAGTCTCTGACAATGGCTATTCAAATTCTGTCTGTATGCATTTGTGCATTCCAAATTTATCACATAAATGAGCTAGTAAAATAATTGTCCTTTGGTCTAAAATTTTTCTTCGTATGAAGCTTTCAAAGTTTATCAGTGCTTTATTATGTAGGATAACTTTATTTCTTTTAATGATTTATTTATTTTAATGTTTGCATATGTATATATACAATCATAAAAACACCTGTCAGTTTGTCATGTTGGTTCATGTGTTGCCATGATGCTGGAGGTTATGTCATGATCTACGCAAAAAGGTTTCAATAAAGCTTCCAGACTGAAAACACTGTGTTAGTCCGGGTAAGCTAGAGGAACAAACTTCATAGACACGCATATAAATATAGGGAAAAGGTTTGTACAAGAGGATCAGGACATTGAGCCCAGTCCAGTTCAAAGACATAAATCCGATATTAAGCCATATGCCCGAAATAAGTCTAGAAAGTCTCCTCTCGACTCACCAAGTCACAAGTCAGTGCAGAATCCCGGTGCTAGCAGGGGACTCCACATGGCTCCTCGCTTCCAAGGCTCAGGGTCCATCAACAGCAGAAGCAACGCATCACTGGCAGAGGTCTCCATATGGCCACCCCAGCTTCAGAGGTCTGGCTGCATCAGGACAAAGCCGTGTGGACTCTACCCCAGCTCCTCCAACTTCTCAGACGCTGCCATCTTTTCTTGTCCGTGATTCATTGTCTCTCTAACTAACTCCCAACAACTGGGGAAAGGTAGCTTCTCATCTTCACTAGGGAAAAATCGCGAGATTTCCCAAAAGTCTCAGGAGAAAACCATGCCCACATAGAGGCCTCATTGGCAACTCAATGGCTATCTCCAGATTAACAGGTTAGACTCCACCCCTACATTTCAATCATAAAATTAAAATAAGCACATGGCTGCCACACCATACTAAAAAAAAAAAAGGTATTAGTGATCCACTTTGGAGAAATCGTCATTGAAAACCATACATATAGGATCAACACATTGCAAGTAAGTTCAGAAGGCACTGAAAATTTGACTGAGGAATAACTTCCTTTCCAAGTAAAGAAGACTGTAATGACATGAATAGAGTAAAACCAGTGAGAGGAAAACCTCTGGGACCTTCACTTGTTAATGCAACAAGACTCAAAAACGAGGAGAAACAGCTGTTAAAAGATTCCTAAAAATCAGAATTTGAAATGTAAGAAAACACATTATCAAAAATGTAAGATAATATATAAAGGTGTATATATATATATATATGTCAATATCTTGGGCATTAGTAAGTCAAATGGACTGGTATTGTCCATTTTGATCAGAAAATCACATGATTTATTATGTTGGAAATGACACAAAAAAAAGGGAATGAACTTGCATTCATCACCAAAAAGGACATTTTTAAGCCCATTGCCAAATACGATGCTGTATATGATTACTAAATTAAATTAAATTTAGTAAATTAAATTCAGGTTAAAGCTGAAGAAAATTAAACAACTCCCCAAGAACCAAAACATGACTTTAACTATATCCCAACTGAAATTAAAGAACATCTCAAGAACAGATTTGTCACAATGAATACTAATGAAATAAACCTGATAAACTCTGGGAGGACTTCAAGAACATCATTCATAAAGAAATAAAATGTCATTAAAAGGACAGGAAGGGAAAAAAATCAAATTGGACACCACAGATATTCTGAAACTTAATTGTACAGTAGCTAAGATAAATGAAAGAGGTGATGTAATCAAAGACCTGAATCAAAAATTTCAAAGGGCAGTTTGAGAAGACAAAGTCAATATTATAATGAAACGGCCTAGGATTAAAAGACCAAAAATAGGAACACGTTTGGGATATCTGTACTGAAAGTATTCAAAAATCTAGCCTCCAATTGCTATATTGAGAGATTCTATGGGAAAATATTGAAAGATTCAGGAAGCATTAAAAGAAAATGGAAAGACTACACAGTCATTGTACTAAAGAGAATTAGTCAACATTCAACTATTTCAAGAGGTACCCTAGGACCAAGAATCTATAGTATAAGGGGATAAGTTCAAGCTGCACTAAATCATTCTCCATAAATAGGGCTGTGTGAATTGATAGACTACCAATTGAAATGTTTCCACAAGCTGATGAAGCACTAGAAGCACTCACTCATCTATGCCAGGAAGACAGCTACTTGAACAACTAATTGGAAGACATCCATATTTGTAGAAATTCCAAAGAAAAGCAACCCAACAAAATGTCCAAATTATAAAACAGCGTCCTTGTTTTCATATGCAAGTAAAATTTCGCTGGATATTATTCAACCAAGATTGTAGCAGTACATTGTTTGTGAGCTAAGACAAATTCAGATAAGGACAATGAATGGAACAAAAGAGGTCATTATAGATGCCATGATCTAGGCTTGAAGCAGAGAATATCAAAAGGATATTTACTTGGGTCTTATGTTATGATTGATTCAATCATAACAAACTATTGCATTCTTGAGAAGACTGAGACTTCTGGACCACTTAATTGTGCACATGCAGAAACTGTGCATTGATCAAGAGGCAG
Source organism: Nesogale talazaci (assembly GCA_004026705.1). Classification (NCBI taxonomy): domain Eukaryota; kingdom Metazoa; phylum Chordata; class Mammalia; order Afrosoricida; family Tenrecidae; genus Nesogale; species Nesogale talazaci. The sequence continues at coordinate 4,297 of PVJH01025074.1, forward strand.
ATGTGTGGATGTGGCTTAAAGTTAAAGAACATATGTGTCAGAATTGTATCCTATCACCAAACTTATTCAGTCTGAACACTGAACAAATAATTAGAGATGCTGGATTATATGAAAATGATTCGGTAGGGCTGAGTCCCAGTGGCATAGTGGTTGAGTGCGGGACTGGGGCCAACAGGGTTGGCGGTTCATATCCAGCTCTCCAGGAGCAAGGTAGGGCCTCCTAGTCCCACCAGGAGACAGTGATGCCCACAAAAAAAGAAAATGATTTGGCATTACAATAGGTTGAATGTTTTTAAGCAACTTGCAATATGCAAATCAAACAACCCTGATAACTGAAAATGAGGATAACTTGAAGCACTTGATGAAGATTAAATTTTGTAGCACTCTGTATGGACTACCACTCAATAAAAAAAAGCTCATATCCTCGCTCATATCCTCATAACAGGAACAATAAGTGTTATCATGATAAATGGAGAAAAGATTGTAGTTTCTTAAAGATTTCATTTTGTTTGATTCCACAATCAGTACTCATGAAAGTAGCAGTCAAGAAATCAAGAAACACATTGCATTGGGTAAATCTGGCACAAGACCTTCGTAAGTGTAGAAAATTAAGGAAGATGTTTTGAGGAACTATAGCACACCTACCCTAAACCATGGTATTTTACAGAGTTTAACACTTTATTGGCATATACTTCATAAACTATACAATTAAATAATTCTGTCATCTTTAAGTGGGCTGTACAATCACCACCAAAATCAAATTTAGAATATTTTCTTCTTTTTTGTACTTATTCTTATTAGCTCTCCATTTCTCCCCAAACTCCTCTGCCATCTACCCAAGAAATCATTGATCTAGTTACTGTGACTATAGATTAACCTATCTGTATTTCCTATACAGAAAAACACTAAAACTAAACAGAAACAAAAACCAACAACAGTACCAAGGTAAAACAGAGAAAAACCTCCATCAAAAAGAAAGCATAAGATATTAAATATTAGGGTTGAGCCCCGGTGGCATAAGTGGTTGAGTACGGAACTGCAGCCCGTGGGCTTGGCAGTTCAAATCCAGCGGCGGCTCTCAGGAGCAGCACTGGGTAGCGCCCATGACCACCAGAGGCAGTGATGCCCACATAAAACAAAACAAAACAAAATATTAAATATTAGAAAAAATTAAAATGAATTAAAAGGGAGCTCGAATGATAAGGAGCCAAGCTTTCCTATTGCTGCATCTGAAATTATCCACATTCAATGAAGCCATAGTACTTTTAAGAGCCTTATATGCATTTGAAATTTGTACATGGAATAAAGAAAACCAAAGAGGATAAGATGCATTTGAATTTGTATGCCGGTGACGAATGTTGGAAGTATTATGGACTGCCACACTGACAAACAAATCCATCTTGAAAGAAGTATAGCTAGTATTCCCCTTATTTCAAAAACTTTCTTTCACCTATTTTGGACAAGTTTCCAGGAGACATCAGTCCGTGGAAAAGCATATCATGCTTAGTAGAGGGGCAGAGAAAAAGAGGAAGGAAATTAGCAAGCTGAATTGACACAGTGGCTGCGATGATAATGGGTTTAAACATAAGAACACTTGTTTGGGTGGGGCAGGACCCAGCAGTGTTTCTTTCTACTGCATATCGGATCCCACTATGTGGAATAGGCAAGACGTTACCTAGCAGTAATAGGAAATAACAACAAAAGGAAATAAGAACCAAAGGAACTAACTCCTGGTGGCATAGAGGGTTCTGCATTTGCTTGTGAACCAGTGTCAGTATTCCCAAGCCACCAGGTGTTCCTCAAAGAAAGTTGAGGCTTCACCTCCAGCAAATAAGTACAACGTCAAAAGCCTAAAGGGTTTGTTCTACCCTGTCTATAGGACCACTGCCAGCGAGAATCAACTTGACGACAGTGTGTTTGTTTTGTAATGACAAAGGATGGGCAGACTATGTTTGGGTTTTTTCCTTGAAAGACGCTACTTTCTTTGTAAAAAAATTGAATAATATTTGGGTTTATTGCCTTCATGGAACTAATTTTGGACATACTTACATTATTGACTTCGTACTTTAATGGTCAGTGCTTTTTCTCCCCTTCATTTGCTTTACCTAAGCATCGCTATTGTCAGCCAGCCAACAATATGAGGGATAGCATCTTCACATTTTCATTTATAACACGAATCGGACACTTGTTAAAGTGTTCAAATTAATTACAATTGCTTGGTCCTTTTTTGCATAAATAGGTTGATAGTAACTTTGGGGATGTTATGCTTCTTACTGTCTTTGCAATATCTGTATGATCAATGTCCTTCCCTACAAGCTTGCAGCCTATACAGTGAAATGCCAATGCATGTAATTTGATCCTGGCTTACATCATGAAAATGAGTTCAATATTAAGCAATAACTTTACCCATGGGAGATAAGATTAACTCCTTTAAAAGAAAATACCTAATGAGATGTCCGTTAGTGCATTACATTGCCCATAGTCTACATTTAGAGCGGTTCTACAGAATTTTCTGTTCCTATAGAAATGGCCTAGTCTATCACATCTAATAATAGAGCATTTGATGTGACTCGTGTGCTAATTTATGCATTGGCCTGCCATCTGCAGGTTAGCAGTTAGATCGTAGCAATGGTTTCTTGGGAAAGAGACTGAGTTTTCTACTCCCAGGGACAGTTACCTTCTCAGAACCCACAGGGAGGGACAATTAGTCAGCACTGGCTCAATATCGGTGAGCTTGGTTTGGGGTTTTGGTATATGCCAGTGAACTCATGTCTTCAACTTTAAATTTTTTACATTAGTTAACATTTTGATAGTTTCATATTATGATGATCATTCATATCCGATCTTTAATTTTTCAGGCACAGACCTGATATCTCATAGATTTACTGGCATTATCCATGAGGCTGCTTGTCTTTGTCTCATAATTTGCTTATATTTAAGAGTAACTAAGAGCAAAGCCAGAATAAGATAAAAGAACAAGGAGCTTGGTGTGTTCTCTGGCCATGAACTCAGGGAAGAGTGCTATGTTGATTTGACAAACATCTAAGTCTAAGTGAAATGAGTTAAATAATAGAATTTTATACTTAGGTAGTATAAAGAATGAATGTGTAGGCCAAGCATACCATATGGACTGATATGGAAAGGAACCCATGACAAAAGATCATGAGTAGTAATTATATAATGAAAAAATTGTGGAAGGAAAACAGAACAAACAAACAAATGCTTTCTGCTTCCCAAAGTTCATTGTAGCAGGTCTATGTTGATCTAATTCTTGCAAAATTAGTCATCAAAAGCCATATGGAAAACTACTTTGACAAATGTGTTAGTCCGGATAGACTAGAGGAAAAAATTTCAGAGACACGCATATAGGTAAAAGGAAAGGGTTTATATACAAAAGAAATGTGACATTAAGAAGGCATCCCCATCCAGTCCAGTGCAAAGTCATAATTCAACATTAACACATATGCCCGAAATCAGTCTATAAAGCCTGCTTCCGACTCAGGAAGTCACAGATCAGTGGGTGCAGAATTCTGGCGCTGGCAGGGGTCTCCCCATGGCTCCTCGCTTCCAGGACTCAGGTCCATCACAGCATGCCACTCCAGCCTCAGAGGTCTGTCTTCATCAGGGCAAAGCCGAGTGGTCTCTCCACTGGCTCCTCCAACTTCTTGGAGGCTGCATCTTGTCTTTTCCGTGATTAAGCGTCTCTGAAACTAACTCCCAACAGCTGGAGAAGATAGCCTCTCATCTTCACGAGGGAAATACCGCAAGGTTTCCCAGGAGTCTCAGGTGAAAGCCATGCCCACACAGAGGCCTCATCAGCTACTCAATGGCTTTCTCCTGATTAACAGGCCAGACTCCACCTCTACATTTCAATTATAAAATTAACATAAGCACATGACTGCCACAACAAACATGTAGTCTTCATGCTTCAGAATTGACTTGATGCAACTAACAAAGGCAACAAACCATTGGAATTAAAATAATATATTCATCTGTATGACTTCATCTATATTTCTTCTCATACCATCCTCATAAAATCAATATACCTTGCATCTTCTGAGATTTTAAAACTGAAGATTATTTAGATGCTTTCAAAATAACACTGAGGAAAAAGTGAAGTTGGACTAAAAGCTATTTCTTATGATTTTTATTTTAGTGCTTTGGCATTTTCCTCCATACAATATTCTTCATAAGCATATCTGGTTTATATAATATTTTTAGAATATTAAAAATTATGATTGCTTTTAGAAGAATCTATTTTGTTTGAAATCATGATCTTGTTTTTTAATTCCTTTAAAATAAAAGAGATGCTTAGAGTGAATAATTCAGAATTCACAGAAGTTATTTAACATAGTACAAATACAAGTGACGGAATGTGAATATAATTTTCCCATAGACATCTTTCGTGAACATGAAGCAAAAAGTTAGACTTGTAACATTTTATGAGTAATTATATTTTCTGTGTTTTGCATGTGCAGAAATTGAGCCAAAGAAAAATATACACAATCTTCCAGGACACCAATGTTAGTTAATATTAGAATCTTGGTACTTGGAACCAGCAATTATACAAATAACAATGTAACACCATTCCGGAGAATCATAGAAGAAATAGTGTATTCAATTTATGCTTACAATTGTTTGATATAATATAAAGCAAACATCTTGCTATTCTTTCTTATTTCATATATATACATATATATATGTATATATATGTATATATATATATATATATATATATATATTTGCAGCTGAGCCCTGGTGGCACAGTGGTTGTGTGGGGAACTGCGGCCCACAGGGTTGACGGCTCAAATCCAGTGATGCGGGGGTAAAAAAAGAACTTAAAAAAAACTTGCTTGGACTTTCCCCTTACCTTTATATTGAAATAAGAGTTACCAACTGTATATGTTTTTTTAGCATCTAGCTGATTAGTTTCTTCGTGTTGCTGCTAGTCCCTAAAATTTCCCACTTTCAACCTTTTTCATATTTCCCTAGGGAGGTTCTTAATCAACTGTCATAATATTCTATATGCAGGGAATATGATTTAGCTTTATTTCCTCCTGTGGTCTGTTAATGGGTTATTTTTACTTAAAATAGGGCATAATCTCTTTTGCCTAGTGGAAGCAAAGATAAACAGGAAAACAAAACACTTGATTTCTATTGTATTCTTTGCAATTTTCCCATAGAGATGTAAGTAGCTTCAGGGAAGAAATATTGATCAAAGAAATAAATGAGCAATAAATGTCCAAAAAGAACCCTTAGATTTAGAGTTAAAACCTGTTTCCTACTATTCTGGACAGAGGGACATCAAGGACATTGGTCTGAAAGCAAAATGTTCTCCTATCTGGTCCTGTGTGGCCATGATCTCCAGAGCTCACTAACTCTTTCAGTGATTATGAATGGTTTAAGCATTCAACTAAGATGCTTCGTCTTTTTAAAGCTCATATAAAAAATAAACATTAGCTCCATGGGGAAGTAAATTCCTCGGTTCAATTCGATAATCCCTAGTGACATTTTCTAGTTAGTCTCCAGCTGTTTGTCTTGACCAGACTAGATTAGGGTTTAGCTATCACTTAGCGTTTTGGCTATGATTTTTGGATATTCTAATGGCAGACGATGTTAGATCCCTGAATGAAACTAGCTCCTTTCATTTTGCTTCATAACTGCTTCATATGAAAGACTGAATATGGAATACACAGAAAAAGTACAGATTCACTCATATATTTTGATCACATAGGAGGAAATCAAAAGTCCATAGAAGAAAACTGTGATCATTCTAACCAAACCTACACATGCTGAGTGATATACACAATTGTGCCAATGCTTTGAGTCAATTAAGTAAAAGATAAAATTCTCTTGTGTCTTTAAATATATGTTGTAACATACCATCTAATGTCTCAAAGTTATTCACTTTATAATTTGAAATAAAAATAACTATGTAAACTCTATTAGAGAGCATCAATACCATTTCAAGAGATCCTAATAAATTCATAAGTAAACTATAGTCATATGCCGATGGCAGATTGAAGGACGATTTTAACTGTGCTCTTTTCAATTCTGTTTGACCGTAACACCACCAATGCCCTGCACCCAATTATTTTTAGAGAGTTAGAAAAACTGCATTTGAATTTTAGCTTAGCCCTTACTAGCTCGATGACTGGTCAGATTGTAGTTTCCTCATTTTTAGAATACTGCTCTACTAGTCCTCTGCTAATAGCATGGTTGCAAAGAATAAATAAAATAAGGTATATCATTATCCCTTCGTATTGATAAGGAATTGGTTCCAGCAAAGAAGTAAACACTGCAATCTATGGATGTTTAAGTGCCTTAAATTGCTTTGACCACTTAACATTTTATTTTTATCTTTTATATTTCATATTTTGATGTAAAACAGAAGTATAACTGGAGCATTGGATTTAGCTGGCAAATTCATTGTGCTTTATGTTTTCCAGTGACTGCTAAATAAACACCTACAGGTGTTTGTTAACAGGGTCATATATTAACAAGGAGCAACATACCCTACAAAAGTAGTGTTAAGGATTAGCATACTGTGTCCAAGAAGAGAAAAAGAAGCTGTTATACTACATAAATGTGTATTATTTTATTATATTATTAAGACATGCACTATTTTTATAATGGATACCAGATTTCCAAGGCACAATGTCTTAAGCTAGAAAATAGGAAAAGTTTGGACTAAACTGATTTTTACAACTGCGAATGTAGGCAATTAGCTTCAAGTGTGTCTTTAAGTCCACTTTCTAGCTAAGTTAGTCTTATAATTTTGGTGCAAGAGAAAGATCAAGATTCTCAATGATGTGAAAGGTGCACTTTCAGTGAAGAAGAAGGTGATTGTGATGAAGATCATTTTTACCCAACAAGGGTTGATTCATTTGCTTCAAAGCAAGGAGAAGTTTGCATGAGAAAAAAAAGGAAATTGTAAGTTGTCTGTTAGTTTTACATTGGTAACATTGGACTTCATTGTAGTTTTATTTTGAACTTGGATTAAAGACCAGAAAACCTTTAACACAGTGAGACCAGAATGTTTAGGGAAACGGGCTTTCTACTCCCTGAAATAATTAGTCTCAGAATCCCACAGGGGTCACTAGGGGTCAGCATTGACCCAAAGGCAGTGGGATTGTTTGTGGGGAAATGCTGTTTCTAATAACTAAGTAGAACTTTGAAAAGAAGCTTCCCTCAAAAAAAGAGCTCCTCTCATAAATATTTTTGTATCACCAAAAATATTATATTTCCATGAAAAGTAAAAAAAAGTTCCTAATACGCTGGGTAATTATTTCCAGCATAAGACATATGGAAGAAAAGTAATATATTTTATTGCATCATTTCATTGGGGCTTATACAACTCTTAACACAATGCAAAATACATCCATTGCATCAATCTCTTTTGTACATTCTCTTCCCTCATCATTCTCAAAACACTGAGCCCCTGGTGTCCACTTCTCGGTTTTTGCCCTCCCTCCCTGCTCCCCCTTCCCCCATGAACCCTTAATAATTTATAAATCATTATTATTTCATCATTTCTTACACCGCCAATGACTCCCTTCACCCACTGCTCTGCTATCCCTCCCCAGGGAAGGAGGTTATATGTAGATCCTTGTAAACTGTTCCTCTTTTCTAACCCACTTTCCATCCACTCTCCCAGTATCGTCCTTCGCACCATTGTGCATGAGAGGTTCTTCTGCCCTGGATTCCCTGTTTCCAGTTCCTGTATGTACGAGTGTACATTCTCCAGTCCAGCTGAATTGCTAAGGTAGAATTGGCATTGTGACAGTGATGGGGAGAGGAGGGGAAAGGAAGCATTTAAGAACTAGAGGAACATTGTATGCTTCATCATGGCTACACTGCACCCTGACTCTTCTCTGCAAGACCCTTCTGTGAGGGGCTTTCCAGTTGCCTACTGATGGGCTTTTGCTTGCTATTCTGCACTCCCCCTCATTCAGAATCATATGATTTTTGTTCTTGATGCCTGATACCTGATCCTTTCAGCACCTCGTGATTGCACAGGCTGCTGTGCTTCTTCCATCTGGGTTTTTTTGCTTCGTGGGTAGTTGCCCACTTGCTTATCTTTAAGCTTTTAAGGTCCCAGAACTTTTGAGAGTCAGGCACCATCATCTTTCTTCACCACCATTGCTTATGCACCTATTTTGTCTACCGTGATCATGTCTGGAAAGGTTGGTGTGCTTCTTCAGTGTCGGTTTTGTTGTTTCTCAGCTAGATGGCTGCTTGTTTATCTTAGCAAAAGATATAGCACCTGGGGTCAAAAAGTAATATTTTTAGCACATGTTGAAGAAAAGCAGTATTTTCATACCATTGTCTATTAATTTTGAAGTTGATTTGGTTTCTGTTTTGTTTCCCCCATTACATACCACTGTTATATAATATTGATGAAGGACAGATATTTATCTGGTATTGAGTTCAGAGGGCAGTTGTAGGTGATGCATGGAAATAGCATTATAAACATGAATTACTAAAATGCATGATACAGTCTATAAATAGGACATCTGTTATGGACATTGTCTGTACACAATATTGTAGTTCAGTCCTTCTTTTCTTTGAGAATCCTAAACAAGCCTTATGGCACAGCAGTGATAGTCAACATATCGAGGGACATTCACTTTTGTCTTTGGTCCTTAATCCATATTATGAGCTATTTCTTCATATCTGACATACTTCCTGTTCATATTTTTGTGTAGCCTTGAGTATTTCAATGGAGACAATCCTATAAGCTTAGTTAATTTCTCCTTTTTTTGAGGAACATTTTGATTGTTTTATATAACATGACTAAATTGCAAACAATAGCACTCACCTACTTTTTTCCTTTGTATTGTTTAATAACCTTTAATTCACATCCAAATTGTGGGCCCTTCGCTGCCTCTTATAGCTGCTACCATTAGCACTGGTTTTGCTGCATTTGAAAGGCAGATTGCACTTCATTCATTATTTTTGGTAGAGAAATCAAACAGACAACACTCAAGACATGTGTGATAAACTAGATTTGATGCCGCCTTTAAATCAAAGCATGCACTTAAAGATAAATATGGTAAACTTTATGGACAGAAAGTTAAATACCATACAGTACAGCTATCTGTAGTACTCCCTATGTAGAAAAGTTGAGAAAATTAAAAATTGACCTGGAGCAAATCTGAGACACATTCATTTATCTTCACTGAGGGTCATATAGCCATGGCAGCGTTATTGCATCACGTGGCAGTGTAGAGTAAGAGATTTTCAAGGGGGGGTCATTGTGAAGCCATTATTATGCCAGATAAAAACCAGCTTTGATAGATGGGGGTGAATGAAAGAATGCAACATGTTTGTTATGAAAACAGCATGGGGGTATTATCTGACTTTCTCTTGCCATGTGGTTGGGATCAGACATACTTCCATGGTCCATCTTTCTTTATTCTGACACCACTGTTTCTCCCTTGGCATTATACTGCTATGGCATTTGATAATTCATTACAATTGTCACACAAGACTCAGACAATAATTAAATTATGGTGTTTAGTTAGGAAATTTTAAAAAACCTCATTGCCTTCAAGGCAATTCTGACTCATGGTAAACCTGTAATAGGGTCAAACTTCTTCTCTGGGTTTATGAAACTGTAACTTTTTACCTCTCCTTTGGAGAGGTGGGTGGCTTCAAACTCCTAATCTTGAAGTTAGCAGTCCAACATGTACCAACACAATTTTGGATTGGTAAACATTAAAGATACAGTCACTGTTTCAAGCAATACATCTCTTAAACCAGAAGCCAAGTCTTTCTCTGGTCCTAGGTTCCCAGTCATGCTGTACATGGACTTCTGGCTCCCCCAAACAGGTCACCTGCCTGGTTTGCTGATGAGGTTGTTCATCCTCACCATCCCAGAATCTTGGTGCTGCTCCTCTGTTCTGTTCTTGAACTGAGGTAAAATTTAAGTAGAGACCCAAAGTCCATCTGCTTCCATTTTGTGTATCTATCTATCTATATAGACAAATAAATTTATATTTATATAATTTTGTATTTATATACAGACAAAGCTGCCTATACCTATATGTATAATTTTTACATTCTTATTTCCAATTTTCTTTTTCTTTAGTCCTGTCCTGTTGTCATGCTTAACAATTGCTCGTCTCTCAGTAATTCTTATAGGATACATTTCAGTTGATAAGCATGGCCAGGAATGCTACACTCTTGTATGAGGTTTCTCTAGAGAAGGAAAACCATTAAGACTCTTATGATCACACACACACACAAAACTCACTTCCATAGAACAGTAAACATATATACTGGGAGTTCTTAATCTCATGAGGGCTTCTCAGCCCAAGGTAAAGGAAGCAGAAAAAGGTCAAGAAAGAGATTCCTAGAGAGTAATATAGGCAGTTTGGCTATAAGCAGCAAATAGCAGGGCAGGTCACCAACAGTCAGCCAGCAGATATGATCTGACTGTCCCAAGGTCAAGTGTGTACACCAACAGGGTACCGAAGCAGGTTTTAAAGGAGCCTCAAGCTGTAGCAGCACAATTCACTGGTTGGGTGTCCCACAGGTAGTATAACACATAAGTTGAGACAGAGAATTAACTAAGGCAGCCTCATGCTTGTCTGATTACCAGATAATGAGAGAGGTGGGGCTTGCCAAGTCATTTGTCACTTTATCCTCCAATCAAACTGTGAATTTATTAATCTCCCACATTCCTATTGGTCAGGGTGACACAATAAACCTATCAGAACTCTTCTCACCATCAATTTTTGATCATGTACCATTCCCCTTTCCTTGTCGTTATTGGTTCCTCACTCCCCTCCCCCTATTCTTTCCTTCCCATGCCCCTCAGAGCTGTGGATCTTGATGCTGTCTCCTTAGGGTAGCTTATCCTTTCTATCTTATAAACACCAAAAAGGGGGGGGGGTAAAGGAACCAGAGAATCAACCCTTGGTGAGAAGTCCACCATTAGACAAAATAAGGTCTAGCATTACATTTTTCTAGGTCTTTCAACCTAGTTAAGGGCCCCTTAGACTTCTTTTCCAAAATACCCCTCTCCAATAAACTCTCTCTGTTGAAATGTTTTCTTTGATTCTCATGTGAATCTAGTCCCTTACCTGAAATCTTTCTTGTGAGCAAGAGGACTGAGGAAGGGAGAGGTTTTAAATTTGAATCCTTTTCCTGGTCACCAGAGACCTTGGACAAGATGGATTGATGAAGCAACTGCAAGCAGTGCACTGAAGTGCAGGAATGATTGCGGCAATGGTGCATGCCTAAGCCGTGCTTTATTAGGGGTTGCCGTGAATCAGAACCACTTCCATGGCCCCTGGCAACAGCATATCTCAATGGTGACTGTGAAGCACATGCAGAGTAGATTGTGTATGTGTCATGGCATCACACACTTGACAGCACATTTCAGGAAACATGGGCTATACATGTTTGTGTACAGGGAGTTGGTGATTTCCCTAAATCCTGTTCTCCAAGTGGGATTACTGAACTCTATTATAATGTGATACCACAGATAAACAGGAGGACAACTGCTGTCCAAATGGATGTTCTGCGGGGCCAAGATGTCCTTATCATTCATAAAGTCTGTTTCCAGTGAAGTACAATGCCCTGTGCCTGCTTGTCTTGGAGCTTATCCTTTGTGGCTTCTTGTATACCTTAATTATTTTTGAACTGATTATATAAAATTATCCAAAGAGATTCTTTGATTCTTCTGTCTGCTCATCTTACCTTCTTTCCTTCCTTTTTTCTTTCCATCCGTTTCCTCCTTTGCTATATTTGTTTTTAAACTTAATTGTTTTGTCATCAAGCTCAGTGGTTGGGTGGAAGAATATTTCAGAGTTAAATGAGATCTACATTGGTCATGCTATTTATAAGCAATGATATCGATAAAAGATCTAAGATTACTCCTTTGAAGCACAATGAAACCTGTATTAATCCAGCAATTTTAATTTTAGACTTCTAACTGACTCAATTCTTAAAATGCTGAAGCACCTAAAACATAAAAGTACAAGCATGCTTTAATTATATGCTTAATATAATAATTAACTTTTAATCTATTAATGAATTTATTGGCAGAGCTAATTTTCATATTCAGAATATATTTAGAGTCTTCTCAAATTAAGAGTAACACTTTTTTCATATAAATCTATGGCACATGTACAATTTAATTTTCTATTATAACTCAGCTAATAATATTAGAATAATATTCTCATTGGATAATTTTACAATGTCATGTTTATGTTCTAATTTCTTTGACATTTGAAATATATGGTTGCATCTTGTTAAAGAAAAAAGGAAAAAGCTAGCTCATCCTCACTGTTCTGAGAATATTAAAATCTTGAATTTTAGTGAAAATATTTTATAACTGAAGACATTTTTTTCATAAACTTTCAATAGTTCTCAGGCTTTGTTGTTTCATTAAGAATCAAGATAACTTTTATCAGACAGGAGAAACATGCATTATCAGATAGGGGTTGCAATATGCAATCACTACTGATTCAGTATTATTGCTACAGTTTGCATTTTTGTATGTTTCCTTTATTTTGAGAGAAGATAGACTAGGTCACATTTCAATGCTATTCAGAGAGCTATAGTTAATTATGTATAAAGCAAACATATTTTTCACTGCATAGAAACTGAGTCTCATCCCTGCCTGCCCAGTGAAGTTGTCGGATGTCATGCTAGAAAATTATTAATACTTGTTCTGATCCCTAAAATTTCTGATTTGATTTTCAGGAGCATCTGATGTTTTAAAAGGACTCTTCTACAGGTGATACTGATGTGTACACATGAATAAGGAGCATGACTCTATAACAACAATGTGAACAATTTTGACTGAAGTGCTACGTATGTGCACTGTCTTATATAATGGTTTTGATATTGACCACTGAATTCCATAGCTGTTCAAATGAGGTGCTGTGCTTTATATTTTATTTAATTTTAAATAATTCTAAGTTTAAATTCTAATTTTGAATTATTTAAATTTAGATAATCAGATGCATGATTCACTTCCACAGTGCCAATTTCCTACCGAATGAGGAGGTAAATTGTCATTATCAAAAAGAGCGATTTTCCTTTCATAATTTATAATAGATGCATCTTTTTCTTCTCCCCATCTGCCCCTTTCCCTTCCTCAAGGATGCGTGCAGAGCATTGAATATGTTACCTGGGAAGATTTTGGACACTAAAGAGCAAGCAAAAACTAAGTAAGGAAAAAGCAAAAACTGAACTCAGGCTTTTGAAAACATATCATTTCTTTAGATATGAACATTTTCTTATTTAACATATGACTGGATTTTAAAGTTGCCTCTAAATTATTAAAATAATAATAATAAATGCCTGTTCTCTGTTTTGAGGGCTTGGTTCTGGCAATGGAATATTGACAGTGTTCTCTTTGCAGAGGTAATAAACAGATCAATAACAAGATGTGGCCTGAGGTGAACAAGTCAAGCATGATTTCAGAGACATACAAGGTCTTATTAAATTTATTTCTATTCTAGGGAATTTTTGATGCTTCATTGGATTGAAAGGAAATTTTTGCTTCAATGAAATCATGATAAAAATAGTTCTACATCTTAAAGTAGTGTAATATTATGAGATAACTACGAGGTACTTATAAACAAGTATCTGGTACTTAATAGCAGGTATGTAAATGACAAAATAACCTCAGTTTGTAATGACCTCCTTGTTCATTAGTTTGCCCATTTGTCTAAATCCACCTTCCAGGCGAAGAATACATGACAGGAGTTTTTACTAGGATGTCAGGTAAAAAGTCAGTAATATGTAGACATGGACTCCAGTTCTTCTAGGTCACTTTTGATCTCATGGACAGAAATGCTTGCATCAGTGGTAAATACATATTTATGATTGCCTGTAAGTATGGCTAACAGATTTCATAGTTAGTAGAAAAATAATTTTCAGTATATTCATCTTTAATGCTTTCAAATTAGTAATATTGTGTCCTAAGAGAAATATATCTGCATGGTTGCTTGTTTTTTGGATACTTTCCAAATCCAATTTTAGTATATGTGCTGCTAAATTGTGTACGATACTTCCCAAATCCGATAAAAATATATTTTTTCTCCCTTCTTTTAATGTCATATCCATCTCTTCCAGTATTTTGTGGTGAGTTCCCGTGGTTAGTGGTAAAGGATGATATGACTTGAATACCAAAGATTTACACCTTATTTTTTAAACAGTGAGGAAATAAGTTATGCAATGAGGAAAATTTGTGTATATGTATCTTTTTATACTTTTGCAAAAATAATGAGTCATTGTTAACAATGATAAAGCCTACCTGAGACCAAGTCTGTTACAAATTGTTCTTGCTTATAAACTCACCCCTTGTACCTAAAGTGGAAATGCAGATTTGTTTTTACCAGTACAACATATGTGTTGAAGAGAAACAGTGTTCCCCTCAAATCTTTAAGTATATACTACTTGTTTTCTTTTTATTATTAATCTTTTGAAAACTATATTTGGACATATATTATGTCAAATTATAATATTGAGATAGGGGTGCAATTAAAGCTAATGAGCCTTGACTTAAGATGCAGAAAAGTCAGAACAATAACTGCTTATTGTTTTTTGTCCTATGATTGTGCCTTTAAAAGATACACCAAAGAAGCTGATGAAAATGTTTATTACAGTGCGCACTGGAAGAGACCATATTCTTGGGGATGTCCAGTGAGCAGTGCTGCTAATCAGTAGGAAGTTTTAGTTATTCACTCTGTGTCCTGTCCAATTGTAATAAGCATCAGAGTTGGGAAAAAGCCAAGGCATAAATTACTAATGCTTTTCAGGGAGACAAAATGAATAGCAACAAGATCAAAAGAGAACATTTCTATGACACTCCACAGAGATGCTGATCTCTGGGTAATCCTACCAATTCTGCTACTTTACCTGGTGTGCATCCTTGAGTAATACACTTCAACACTCTCTACCTTAATTCTATTTTTTTGTAAAATCAGTGTGTGTTTCAATAAACCCTGTATTAATTTCATTTGCATATTTTAATAGCGAATGTCTCTTAAGCAATCTCATTTGGCTTAAATGATGTGAATATTGTGATTGGCTCAGATCTTAGAATATCTTTTTTTCTTTTTATCTCAACAGGTTGCTTTTTAAGTTTGAGATCATTATACATTTGTTGCACCTGCTTTTATGTGTCCAGGAGTTCTTGGTTTGGGGAACCAGAGAATGCACTCATGGGCCACAAGCAGCAAGTAGAGAGAAGCGTTTATTTAGATAGGGAAGAAAAGTACCCAGTTCAGCTAGTGAGGTCTGAAGTGAGTTCCTGCTGACACAGCTTTCTGTGTGAGTTTTGTATTGAATGGGAGGTACATGGCCTGTGTGTGTCTCTGGGTTATGTATGGACCACTCCCAGGCTTTGTCACATTTTTCATATCCAACCATGAACTTGCTAAGGCCTAATCCAAACTATAGTCTTGAATGGGTAAGGACAAGTAAGTAAGCCAATGGTATATCAGGAAAAAAGAGTCCTGGATTTTTTTGACTTTGGAGTTAAAATCAGTCTAGGGGTCCTATGCCTGATGAGTTAATCTTTAAACTTATCTTAGTCTGTCAAAAATCAACCCTCCAGACATCCTGCCACTCCCAGGGCTTCCCATTGGGTCTCCTTTCCTCCCTCTGCCTGTGGATTTTCTGTCTCCTATTTCTCTATCCGCCACTCTTTTTGACACTACCTACTGTTAGGGAGTTAGGGCAATGACTGACTGCTTCCTGCTGTAGGGGTAGTGACATGAAAGGGAAC
This sequence comes from Nesogale talazaci, assembly GCA_004026705.1. Classification (NCBI taxonomy): domain Eukaryota; kingdom Metazoa; phylum Chordata; class Mammalia; order Afrosoricida; family Tenrecidae; genus Nesogale; species Nesogale talazaci. The sequence goes on from PVJH01025074.1 coordinate 20,051, forward strand.
AGCCCTCATAGCCTCTCCACAGATGATCTATCTAGGGAGTGGTGCTAAAAAGCCATTGAGGATCAAGATTATGGGTTGGCTGTGTCATGCAAAACAGAATTTCCAAATTTGTTGGGGTTCTTTCTATTCCCAAGTCACCAGAATTCACATCTGTATTGAACGATCTTAAGCATACAAACTAAGATTTGCAAATCTAGCATGATTAATGATGTAAAACAAATGCAAACCATAATAGTAGGGAGAGGCTATATTACAGAACCCCAAGATAATTACAGGGTTCTTTGGTGCTGTACCACACACTGGATTCTATCATCCCTTCACTGTAGGCCTCATGAGAGAGATTGTCCAATTATCCACCTATGCTTATGCACCCACTTTGTCTACAGCAATTGTGTCAGCAAAGCGAGCATCATACAATGCCTTATTGTTAGAACAAACTGTCTTGTACAGAGGTAAGGTTAAAGTAGAGGCCCAAAGTCCTTCTGTTACCTTGTTGCAGATGATAGATAGATAGATTAGATCGATAGATGATAGATAGATAGATAGATAGATAGATAGATAGATAGATAGATAATAGATAGATAGATAACGGATAGATAGTAAGTCAGTCAGTTAATTAGTTAGTTAGATTTGGGTAGGTTCATTTGTATATTTAAAATAATTCAATCCTTCAAATCCCAGATAGGTAACACTTCGGAAACATTAACAGGAATAACAGTTACCTGAGAATATGGAAAGAAGGGGGTGAAACAGGGGCAGATAGGGAGTTGATAGCATTGTTGATTGTATAAGACCACTCAATGGGATCAAGCAACAGAACTGCATGTGAATGGATATATTGCATGTACAGGCTATGTCACCCCCCAAAATAAAAAGAGTCTCTGGGAGGTAGGATTGTGGTGGCAGTGCATAAAGGGGAGCTGATATCAAGGAATTTAAGGAGAAAGAAAATGCTTTGAAGCTGAGTGTGGGAGCAACTGTACGATACTGCTTGAGATGATGGAACTGTGGACAGTGATGAGTTCTGCAAAAACTCCCAATGAGAGGATTAAAAAAATCAAGGCAGAAAACAATTACATCATGAAAGGGCCAACTTATCTGTAATTTATTTTCATATATGGTATACCTGTAAAATTTTGCTTTTATGCAAATTCATAATCAACTGCTATAAAACCATTGCTTGATTAATTCATCCTTTAATACATATATGAAATGTATCTTATTGTACATTAAATTCTGTATGTACTCATGAAAAGCAAACAACAGAATTCATATCTGAATCTTTGGAGTCTAAATGTGTTAGTCTGTGTAGAAGAGAAAAACAAATCCACAGAAACTCATATATGTATGAGAGAGTTTTTCATAAAATGTAAGTATACATTAAGAAAACATTCCACACCAGTGCTGTCCAAGCCCATACATGTGATTTAGCATATCTGTTTGACACCAATCTACAAAATCCTCCTCAGTCTCACAAAACAAAAGCAATGATGTCAACAACATAAGTAAAGCCAATTAGTGACCATGTAAGCACCTCAGCCCTGGCAGTAGTCTCCACCTCTCTGCTCCAGCACCCAGGGTTGCATCAAAGTATGTCCATCTGGCTTCTCCTCAGGGATGTCTTACAAGGAGTGAGCCATGCCAGCTGAAGCAGGGAACTGGCTAAAGTAGCTGCAACCTGGCCTGACCTTCAAAAAGCCAGAGACAGAAGAACTAGAACGGTGAGGCTCACCAATTCATTTACCTCTCTGTCCTTCAGTTAATTCCACATATGTTTATCGGCCAGGTTCACACAATATCTCACTATCTCAACTATCTCACTAGAAGATACAAATTATGCTAACAAATTATAGAGACATAGCTAAAATAAGCAAATAGACAAAATAGTTTCCAGAGGTATAAGCAAAGTCCCAATTGATCAGAACTAAGATTATCATAGTTCCTGAAATCCTGAGCGTCCAATGTACTCCTTTATTTCTTACATAAGTCTTTGAATGATTTCAGTCAACCACTTTACTTTAAAACTGGTTTCAATTTGTGAGAAGTGTTCACCCAGAAGCAAGAGGAGGGGCTGACAGATGACATATATACCACCTTCTCCAGCCAAGATATAAGTGTAGATCAAGCCTGTGATTCGTAATCTTCCCTGCCAATGACAGTGAGGACATTTGCTTTGAGTACATTGTAGTGGTATTGGCCAAAAAGTGAATCATCCCTGTCAAATTATCCATGGAACTGAAGGGAGTTGCTAACCCAGGCCACAAAAACATAATCCCCATCACATTCAAACTGAGATGGTTGCAATAGACTGGATTAAACCCATATAAATCCATTCCTTCCAGGTCAGAATAAGAAAGTTGAATTACTAGAGGATAGTAAATGCTGAAAGAAAGAAAACTAAGTTCCCAGTAGGGAAAGGTGAAATGCCTAAAGGCACAACTCTCAGTCATTGAAAGAGAATATAAGCACTTGTAGGCAAAAGTAAATTGTGGGTAGGAAATGGGGAAAACCTACCCAAAAACATATATCCTGGGATACACATGTGATCCCTAGAACTGAAATAGAGCCATTAGTTGTGTCATTGAACCATTCACTAGGGATCAGGAGTGACTTATTGAAATAAGGATAGTCTCTTACTTCATGGTGCTATTAGGGAAATAGGAAAAGATTTTTTACTAAGAAGGGACTTTAGTTCTTGATATAGCTCCAAAATAGAGATATTGCTTATTCCTCACACAGCCACTACCAATCATAATCACACAGTCAGTTTCTCTCAGTGTTTCCACTTCTTAGCTCATAAAGAATATATTATGGGAAAATAGAGATTTTCTGGCCTTGAAAGGTTCCAATCACTGATAGCATTGATAGTCAAGTTGATTAGTGGGGTTTATAAATTGTAGCCATTGGCCCTCAGAGATCTTCCACATTGGAAGGTGTGATAATTATGGTTTTTTGTGCCAACCTGGCCAATGAGCACATGTGGGTTAATTGAAGGTTGGAGAGCTAGATGGCTCAGTGAGTCTCACCTCTCTTGTTTCTTGTTCTCTGATGGATGGACCAGTATGCAACTGCCTTATCTAGTTCTCTGCCTCAGCAGCAAGGTGTACTTCCTGAGATACATACTCAAGGAGAATCGACATGGACCTACCCTGATGCAATCCTGGGTGCTGGAGAAGCTGCATGAAGACCTTTGCTAGCCTGGAGATACTTATGCACTCACTCATTTGGCTTTCCTCCTATAGTCAGCATCATTGTGTTTGTTTTGTCAGATTAAGGAGGACTTTGTAGATGGGTGTTGGACATATGGATTAATGTTGAACATATGGGTTTGGACATCCCTGAGTTGGGATGCTTTCTTAATGTACACTTACCCTTTATATAAGACACTATCTTATAAAATATGAGTGCCTATGGATTTTGTTTCTCTAGTCTACCCAGACTAGCACAGAAGGCTACATATTCACAAGAAGCCAAGTTTTTTCTTTGTACAACTGAGTTTACTAAGGTCACATACTTATTATATTTCCTTAAATGAAGCCCAAAGATGGCAAGTAGCCATACAATTCTCCATATATTTCTTATACAAAACTGACATCAATGAAAAACATAATTAAATTATCTAGGTGGCATTCAAAGACTAGAAAACATAAGAACAAAAAAGAAACTCTAAACAGAAAAAAACCCAAATAAATAAATCTGCCCCCATACAGGTGGTTTAACTGCCTTTGTCAATAATAGAGTTGGTTTGTTGCTGTCTTTTCTTTTAACTACAACAAAATAGTTCTTTCCCTGAGCCAGGAGAATCTTTTAAAAACAAAGTCCCAAGTCCTCTCTATAGGTTCACTGGATTAATGAGAATGAGGCTCTAGTTCTTCTGGAAAGTCCATTTCTAGGTAATTATCTGAAATTTGGGGGGACAGAACTTTTTCCAAACAAGGGAGTAAAGATTTCAGGCACAATCAGGAAGCAATTAAGAAAGCAGCATTTTTCTCTAACCATAGCTCAAAGATGGAAGGGAAAATCGAGTCGAGGGCTTATCAGTCTTTCCTGAATCAAGGTGCTACTTTTAGAGAGAGGACTGGAACAGGAGAAAAGTACAGAAAAAGTGTCAGTCTTTTCAAGTACAAAATCAATCACCTAGACTGCCCTCCTTAATTTTTAGGCATAACTGAGGCTCTGGAGGATAATGAAACAATCAGATATCAAGAAGGCCTGACCTTCAATCCTGTTGGATCAGATGAAGTGGCAAAGTTGACCCAGGCTGCCTGTGGTGTTGTTTTACTCTGGATTGACTAGGGAAACAAATCCAGGACACTCATGAGTATAAGAATAAGGTTTATATACAAGAGCAATTGAACTTGATAAAATATCCCAGCCCAGTCCAGATCAAGTCCATAAGTTCGACATTAACCCATATGTCTGATACTAATCTATAAAATCCTCTTTGGACTCACAAAACACATGCAATGATGAAAAGGGCAGGACATTCACAGGCCAGTGTATTGGAAATCTTGCAGATCCAATGGCATTGAAAGCATCTTGGCACTGACAAGGGTCTCCACAGTTCCTTCAGCTCCTTCTGTTTGCAGGGCATAGGGTCTATCAGAGCAGTGCCATGTGTCTTGTCCATAGAGAGTCTTCAAGAGAGTGTGCAGAGAGAGAGAGAGACTCCAAGGGAGTGAGCCAAGAGAAAGAGTCCATTTCCTGCCTCCAAGGCAGAAATCAAAGAATTCTAGAATCCTTATGGAAAGGCCATGCCCACACAGAGGCCTCATTGGCTATATATCATGATTGACAGTCTGGCCTTCACCCCTATACTCTTAGTCCTCAAATTGACACCAAACTGTGCAACTACCATATTGGTGATGTAATGGTTATGCCCTGAGTCAGAAATGAGACCTAAAAAATTCAATTGCAAGTCCAGGATTATCAATCAGGGGTTGTAGCAGAATGTTTGCTTATGGTCATAGCATTCACCTAAATGTGTCAGGGATCTGCTGTTCACTGACTATTTGTGCTCTTTCCAGACTTCAGAGTCAGACTGGGTGTTTTAAAGGAGGAAAGCGAAAAGTCTCAGGCAAAGGCCAGCTGGTAGATTCTGAAAGAACGCTCTAGTTGGGTTTCTACTGTTCCTTGCTTCAATAGTTGCAAAGCAGACCAAAATATTACTCAATCCTGTGCCATTCTTACACTGGTTAGTACGTATGAACCAACTTTTGCAGCTATTGTGACATTCCATTTTTACAATCACCGTCTTTTTTTACCTTTTAAAAGGCCAGGATTTTTTTAAAATCATTTTATTGGGCGCTCATACATCACTTTTCATCATACATAGTTCAATACATAGTTACATCTACTGTGCCAAGCACCCCCACTTGCCTGCCCTCATCTTCCAATATCTGCCTTTCCCCCTTGGGCCCTTGATGTGAGCCCCGCCCCCTTCCTTCCCTATCCAACCTTTCCACTCTCCCCCTAGCCCTATTTACTCTGCAGTCATTATTGTTGTGTCATATCTTACACTGCCCAACATCTCTCCCTGCCCACTCCTCCCTACATCTGTCCTCCAGATAGGAGACAGTCGGCAGATCCCCATAGCTGGCTTCCTCTTTCCACCCCAATCTCCCTCCATCCATCCGGCAACTCCACTCCCACTGATGGTGAACAAGTGGCCATCCAGCGCAGAAACAGCAAAGTTCACATAGAACAATCGTACCCACCTGTGTGATCACAAGGGGTCAATGGGACATCAAACACCAAAGAACAAGGATTTAATCAGTAAGAATGAGGGGGAGAGCAGGGTGGGGACCCAAAGCCCACTTGGGAGCATTTGGACATCCCCTTACAGGGGAGTCATGGGGAGGAGATGGGACAATCAAGGGACAGTGAGGTAGCAATGAAGCATAAAACTTTCCTCTATCTCCTGAAGGTTTCCTTCCCCCAAACACCAGGGTCCCAATTCTGCCCTCCAGCTGGACTGGAGGAAGTGCATTGACAGAGATGGGAGCTACTTCAATGGTGTGACCTTTTACAGGGGCTGTGCCTCCTGATAACATTTTCACAGTACACCATCCTCACTTCTTTGCTGTATTCTTGGTATTCTTCTTCTTTCAGTAGTCCATAGAGTAGTCAATATGCTTAACTGACCCTGAAGTTCAAATACATTAGATGGATCATGGCTGAAAGTAAGGAATACCAGAAATCTGTTTAGCTGTATTTTGTTGACTATGAGAAGGCATCACTGTGTGAATCTTGACAAATGTATAATGGTATTGTGGAGAATGAGAATGCCAAATCATTTCATTGTACTCCTAAGAAATGATTCCTCACACAGGACTTCTGTGTGGTAAGCAGAGATATATTCAAGGTCTTGTCCTTTCACCTTTCACCTCATTCTTCTTACTTATTCAATCTATTTGCTAAGCAAGTAATCCTAGAACTGGATAATATGAAGACAACAATGCGCTGGGATTGGAAAAAGTCTCAGCAGCAACCTTTCATATGCTGATGATGGTGGCCCCCATGGCATAGTGGTTACTCACTGTGCTACTAACCTAATGAATAAGGTCCATAGTTTAAAACTACCACTCATTCCTCTGCAGAAAGACGGGTCTTTCTACTTCTTTAATGAATGAGAGAGTCATAACCCCACAGGGGTTGGTATAAGTGTCCTATTGTGTCCTATTGGGTTGGTATAAGTCAGTCTCAACTCTATAGCAGTGAGTTTGTTTTGTCTTGTTTGATATGCAGATGGTATTACCTTGGTTACTAAAAGTAAGGAGTGCTTATGGACAAAGATGTAAACATTACAGCTTTTAGTGTGTAGTCAATATAAAGAAAACAAAAAAGTTCACAGCAGAACATTGAACAATATCTTGGTAAGTGGAGAACATATTAAAATTGTCAAGGTTTTTATGCTATTTGGGCCCACGATCAATGTTCAACAGTTGTCAAGCAACTGACATTAGCCATTGAAATACATAAATCAATATAAGGATGAGCTATCACATCACACTCACAATGATGGTGCACATTCAAAAAGACCACCAATGCTAGAGAGCATGAGGAAAGAATGGTCCTTTACAGTGTAATGCTTTACACTGCAGGCGTAATGCACCTGCATTACATGTCTCATGCACATTTTCAAGCCTGAGAGAAAAATGGCAGGTCCCATCTAAAACAAGTGGGAAGGGAAATCGCATACCTCTGCCAGCTATATACCCCAGAGAAATGAAAGATGCAACACAAAGAGGTGTAGGCTAGCCCGTGTTCACTGGAGCACAGTTCACAATAGAAGATGCTGGAAACAGTCAAACGCTCACCAGTTAAGGAATGACTATAGAAACTCTGGTACACGTGCATAAGGAATATTCTGCATCCCTAAGGAACAATGAAGAGACCTCAAAAGAACTTATGACGTGAATGGATTTGGAAACCCTTATGCTCAGTAAAATTGTTCTGAGGTACCATTCAATTGGTTCTGACCTGTAGTGGCCCTAAATTCAATAGTACAAAACATTATTCAATTCTGTGCCATTCTGACAATTCTTCCTAATTTGGGGGATCTCCAACTGTGATCAATTCATTCCAGCAATTTTTTAATCAATTATTTTCTCTATATATAATTATATAATTTCCAAATAAAGAAACATTCATTTCTTCTGTGTCAATATGCATATCTTTAATCTTTCAGATGTTTACTGATATGGATAAGACTTCCCAGAATTATATCAAATCAGAATGGTGGTGATAAAGGACAACTTTGTGTGGGTTCAATTTCTCTCCTATAAGTTAGATGCTAAGTCATTAGTTTTGCCTAAATGGCCTTTATTAAGTTGAAGAACTTTCCTTCTTATTCCTATTGTAATCCAAGATTTTATCAGGAATAGATATTGAATTTATCAAATGCTCTTTTTGCATTTGTTGATATAATAATATGATTTTTTCCTTTTTGTGTGTATGTTGTACATTGTTTTCTTAGTTTTGAACCATCCTTGTATACATTGTAGGAATCTCACAAGATCATAAAATATTTCTTTTAATGTTTGTTGAATTGTTATAGCTACAATCTTGTCAAAAACTTTCGTGTCTATATTCATAAGTAATATTGGTCTATAATTTTCAATTCTGTTCATCTCTTTACCTTGTTTATGTATCAGAATTATACTTGATTCATTAAATGAGTTTGATAATAATTATTCCTTTTGTATTTTGATATAGTTGCTGTAGGATTGGTGTTAATTCTTCTCTAAGTGTTTGGTAAAATTCCCCAGAAAAACTATCTGTCCCAAACTCTGATGTTAGGAGTTTTTAATGATCAGATATATTGCTTCTTGGGTATTAGGAATGCTGTCTACATTAGTTTATTACACTAGTCTCTACTAATTAAGGTAGGTAATCTGCTTCTGGAAGCCTGTGCATTTCACCTAGATTTTAAATTACTGGATTATAATTTTTCATAATATTCGGTGGTTGTCATTTTATTTCTATTATTTCTATTGTGATTCCACCTATTTTATTTCTTATTACTTAAATATATGTGTGTGTGCTTATACCTGTGGGGTACCCCAAATAGCAGGCTTTTTTTCAATGTATGTATTTACATTTTTTTAGAAAAACCTTTTCACCTTCAAAGTACACTTCATTACACTTAATACATTTGTTATATCTGAAATTCTGTTTTTGGAAACATGTTTCAAATTCATCAGTTTGGATGGCTGACAGCACCTCCCTCATTTTTTCATTTTTTCTTCACCAACTCTGTGTTGTCAAATCGCTGTTCTATCATTTCCCTCTTCATGCGTGGAAATATTAGATTTCTTGGGTAAGAAATCTAATATTCTTGGGTATGCCGTGGTCCTTGCTTCACACAAGAAAGAATTCTCACTGAAGCCTGGGTTTTTTAAATAAAGAATAGAAGCTTCAGCCATTATAGTCAACTGAACACAGGCACCCTCAGGGCATTGCATATCCACACGTGGCAGCCTGGGGAGGGCAGAGGGAGAGAGAGAGAGAAAGAGAGAGAGAGAGAGAGAGAGAGAGAGAGAGAGAGAGAGAGAGAGAGAGAGAGAAATGACCCAGCAGGTGGAACCATGGAGGAGAAGCTGAAAAAGAGATGCTGGTCTCCCGGCTCCAGCCTTTTTGGGCCATTTGGCTGGGAAGTGTGATTTATGCTACTGGTTAACCCCACCGGCTGAATCAAGCCCACCTGGTCTAGTTTTGGGCCCACGCAGGTGTACTGTCCCACCACCTTCTCCCCACTGGCTTTGGGCCTGAACTGGCACCTGCCTGTCAGACACCTTGGTCCCTGTTCTGCTACCCAATAAACCACAATGCTGTAAGGAGCCAAGTCAGGCTTATAAGGCACTCCAGGCTAGGGAAGCATACGGTATTTTGTCAACAAGTGGCACACTGAGATAACTGTGTGATTGGTGAATTGGTGTGGTGGCAAAACTTGTCCCCCATCTGCAGCAAATCAGACCTTTTTGGTCATAGACTTTTAAGCAATCTTTTCAGAACCTCTAAAGGGAGAGATTGATGCACAGTCTGACCTGGTGGAATGAACTCCAAATGCACTATCCCCCTCACATTAAAAAAAAAAATGACCCTCTGTTTTGGGGGAGATGTCACCGTCATAGATGTGTTTCTTTTCCTCTGCTAAGTGTGCAGTGGTTTAACAATTTTGCTAATAGTTTCAAAGGACCAATTTAGAGTCTGCTGATTTTTTCTATCATTTTTAATTTGCTGACTTATTTATTTTTGTTCTAATTTTTATTATTTCTTCTCATCTATTATAAGATGGTTTTTGCAGTCATTTTAATTTTTGTAGTTGATATATTGTTATTCATTTTAATTATTTATTTATTTATTTTTGATATGTGCACTTGGTGCTGCTATACATTAGCCTGGGAAATGCTTTTTCCATATCCTAGAGGTTTGGGTTTATTTCATTTTTATTCTCATTTGTTTCAAGACATTTTTAAATTGTTCTCTTTATTTCTTTGATTGACTAGTGGATTTCAATTAAGTCCTGTTCAATTTCCATGAAATTGGTAATTTTGTTTGATTGTCCTATGGCTGATTTCTCATTGTATATCAAAGTAATCAGAAAAATATGGTTTGTATTTCCTTGATTTTTCCATATTTTATGATGTATGCTTTATGACCTAAATATGATTGACACTTAAGTACATTTCATGTGTGGTAGAAAAATATGTTATATTTTCATTGAATGTAGAGCTATATATAAGTCTAAGAGAACAAACTGAATAGTTGTTTCATTCTTATGTATCTTTGTTGATTTTCTTATTCATGTATTTACATTTGCTTAAAAATGGTATATAAATGTCTCTTTGTATCCTTATTTTATGTTCTATTCATATCCATTTGTTTAAGAGTTGGATTAATGTGTCTTAAAGAGTTTTCATTGGATGCATAGATGTTTATTATGGATATGTATTCTTATTGTGGCTTTCATCATTGTGTAATGGCCTTTGTTTCTCATTATGGTTTTAATTTTGATATTTAATTTGTTGGAAATTAATATTGCTGTTCCTGCTTTCTTTTGACTATTGTTAGCTTGATATATATTTTCAAACCTTTGTTCTTTAGTTTTATTTTGCTTTTATATCAAAGGTGGGTGTTTTTTTATACAACATATTAAAGCCTCATATTTTCATTTCCATTCTATTAGTTTCTAATAGTTTCCATCTCCTATTATTGGTGAATTTAAATAATTCACACTCAATGTTCCTATTGATAGGTATGATTGTATTGCTGTTATTTGTTATGTTTTTATGATATTATCATTTTATTTTTCATCATAATTTTCCCTTCCTACTTCCTTTTGTTTATGGATTTTCTTGTTAACAATTTCTTTGCTATTTTTGTTTTCAATTTACTGCCTAGCAGAAATTAAAGAGTTTCCTTTTATTTGTTTTACTGAGATTTTAACATTTTCTTCGGGTTCATTTTTTTTATTATTGTTTTCTTTCCACATTTAAGAAGGTTCATTTTCTTTGATGAATCTACACTGCTCCCTACATTGTTTGTTGTTGTTGTTGTTTTGATTGAAGCAATGTAGCTTCTCATTTTGATTCACATGATTCTGATCCACTTTGTGTATTACATAAATAGGATGATTTCTAAATAATGATGTCTTATGTGATGGTTTTTAAGTTGCTGTCTGTTGTTGATTCTCTGCCCAAAGAACTCTCATTAATATGATTTATAAGAATTGTTTTTTCCACAAATTCCTTTCATTTTTTCTAAATAAATCAAAACTATTTTATTTCTTCCTCATCTGTCAACCATAACTTTGATAGGTATAAGATTCTAGATTAGCGTTTTCCCAAAATGTTTAAATATATCAATACATTGCTGTCTTACCTGTATTGTTTCCATTAAAATCTAAACTTATTCTAACTGACTGGCCTTAGAGGTGATTATTCTATTTTTCCTCCAGTGTTATTCCCAGGATTCTTTTCCTTTCTTTGATCTTAGAAAGTTTGATTATATTGTGGTTAGTTTCTTTGGGAATCTATTTATTTGGTGTTCCCTGAGCTTCTCATACATTTTCAATTCTGTCATAACCTTAGGGTATGCACCTTTAATACTTCTTCAACAATTTTCTCTGTAGTTAATATTTCTTTTTATTCTCAACAGTTTTATTGGCAAATAATTTACACATCATAGAACTGAATAGTTCAATCATTCAAACGTATCAACGGAGAGCTACACAATCACCACCGTATCCATGCAGAGCATGTCCTCCTCCCAGGGTCAATTTTCACTCTACAGTGAGCTCTTGGGTCATCATCCACTCTAGGGATCCTTCCCCCATGCTGCCTTTATGATTTTCCCCCAAACTTCCCCTCCTTTCCCTCTTACTCAGCCCCTACTTACATTCCCTTTAATACCTTGCATCCGATATTATCATTATGCATCCACTCCTCTGGTGTTTCATAGCTGGGCTGGTCACATTAGGCAAAAAGTATCAATGATCCATGAAAGGGAGAAGACCCCATTAACTTTCAAGAAGTCAGGGAAGCAGTTTTTGTCATGGAACTTCTAACAGAAACTGGTCCCAGA